>CAWUFW010004704.1:1205000-1482293 GCA_963921515.1 Calotriton arnoldi
ATTTAACATTGCCATGGATCCTCTGATCTGTGATCTTTAGAAAGACGGCAAGGGCTTCACATTCGGATCTGATGGTCTTATTGAGCAAATCACCGCTCTCGCCTTTGCCGATGACATCGCAGTACTCAGCAGCACCTGGGAAGGAATGAGTACAAATCTGAAAATCATTGAAAAATTCAGTAAAACAACAGGATTAAAACTTAATGTGAAAAAGACACATGGATTTTATATCAGTCACCATAAAGATAAAATCCTGATTAACAACTGTAAACCATGGCAATTTGAAAAACAAGATATTGAAAACATTCAGCCAGGAGAAAGTGAGAGATACCTCGGATTGAACTTTGATCCACACACTGGCCATACAAACAACAACAAAATTAATGAGGTTCTTGTTAATTGGGCTCAAAAACTTGACAATCTACCACTTAAGCCCACGCAAAAAATAGAAATTTTGTGTCAGTACTTGATCCCTAAACTGTCATTTAAATTGGAAATGACAGGAACAGAAGCTAAAACTTTAAATGTTTTGGATCAAACAATAAAAAGTATGTCAAACATTTTCTACACCTTCCTGCATACACATGTGATGGTCTCCTATATTCGAAAAGATCATTTGGGGGCCTCAGTACACCAAAACTATGTACAACAATTGGTCTAAACAAAGTCAATAGTTTATTGTATCTCAGGGCAGCTCCAGATCTGTACATAGCTCATTCATTCATGTATGCAGGAGAAGTAATAAATGAAAAAATTGATAACATCATCAAAACACACAAACTCAACATTTTAGACAGTAGGTTTCTGAGTTATGATTTGAATTTGTTAGCAACATATGATTGGAGAAAAGAAGAATTTGAGAAATGGGCAAATCTCCCTGTCCAAGGTGATGGTATAAAATACTTAGCTAGTAATCCAACCTCAAATTTTTGGATCAGCAAGCATAACAAAATGAAAGAAAACCAATACATAGCTGCGCTGATGTTAAGAGCAAATGTCTTATATACTAGAGAAACCATCACTAGAGGAAGAAATCGTACATTTGCTACATGTAGATACTGTAAAGATGTTTGCAAAACAATTTCACATATTTCAGGTGCATGTCCCAAAACCAAAGACATTAGAATAAAAAGACATAATAAAATTTTGGAATTGCTCATTGACAGAGCAAAAAGGTGTGGTTGGATGGCATATAGGGAACCTCATGTTAAGAATAATCAAGGTGAACTACGAAAACCAGATGTAGTGTTTACCAAAAATGGTACAGCTGTAGTAATTGATGTTTCAATTCGTTATGAAAACTCACAGAATTCCCTTGAATTAGCGTTTGAGAGTAAAGTTAAATACTATCAGGATCTGTCACAGCAAATCAAAGATCTCACCAAATGTAACACTGTGAAATTTCATGGCTTTATTGTTGGATGTCGTGGTATTTGGCCTCAATGTAACGATGTTGCTCTGGCTGATTTAGGTCTGCAAATGTCATTCCCATTCAAGAAAAATGTTTGCCTGACTACTTTAATGGACACTCTTAAAATGTGCCAAGTATTCATGGACAATTAAATATCAAGCTTATGCTGAGATGTACACATACTTGCAGCACACATGTCACCCTTATAAAGCATATTGTTTTACACTGTTCATAAGATTTAGTATAGATGTGAGTATTATAGATGTAAATTTTTTACAATTTTATAGAAGTGCATTTTTTTTTTTTAGATGTGTAATTTATAGATGTGTATTTTTATAGATGTGTGCTTATAACAATTTAGATAGAAATGTGTACATCTTGATTATTGAAATGTCTTGAATGATGAATAGGTCTCAAATAATTACATACACATAATCACTGCATACCACACATTGATTATTGATGTCCTGCTAATCAAATTTTAATTTCTCAGGACTGTTCGTAGACAATTTTAAATTGTTGGAATAGTACTGCACGGTGTACTATCTCTGGCCTATACGTGATCCCAGTTCCAGTGAGGACAGCTTACAGTGTGGCTGTACTCCGGAGCGAACGAATGTTGCATTGTTGGAAGCAAAACCGATTTGACGCTGATGGGCAGCATAATAACCCAGAATGAGCCACCGCGAGGTGGTACAGAATAGCCAAATGCCTCGTCGGACGGCAAGGGTGACTGGGTCCGGCTGTCTCAGGCCATCTGGGTGCTGGGTCTTCCCGGGCCATCTGGTCACCAGGCTGCGTGACCAGATGGCCCTGCGGGCCGGTCGACCAGATGTCCCTGCGGGCCGGGCGACCAGGTGGCCCTGCGGGCCGGGCAACCAGATGGCCATGCGGGCTGGGCGACCAGATGTCCCTGCGGGCCGGGTGACCAGATGGCCCTGTGGGCCGGGTGTCCCGATGGCCCTGCGGGCTGGGTGACCAGATGGCTGGCCTTCCGGCCGGCCGGGCTATCTCCAACTTTTGTCCTTCCCCAGCGTTCTGTAAGCCCCCACTACGTGGGGGCTTAATAGTCGAGGAAAATGGGCTCCCCGGGCAGGCCGGCGGGGAGAGGACGTGGCCTGGGCTTAACCCTCCTTGGTTCCAGCCAAGGGTCCGGGCGCTAGGGACGGGGGTCCACCGGGGCCTGGAGAGGCTCTCCCCGGCCTGGCTAGGGTTCGGAAGCTGGGACTGGGCCTGGGGCTTAAGGTCCGTCTGGCGGGCCCTGGGGTGCGGGAGCCCCCCATCCTGCAAGCCAGCCGAGTGTCCGGGCACTGGGGACGGGGGTCCACCAGGGCCCAGGGAGGCTGTCCCAGGCCTGGCTAGGGTTCGGAAGCTGGGACCGGGCCCGGGGCTTGAGCTCCGTCCGGTGGGCCCCGGGGTGTGGGAGTCCCCCGTCCTGCAAGCCAGCCGAGGGTCCGGGCGCTGGGGACAGGGGTCTACTGGGGCCCGGGGAGCCTCTCCCCGGCCTGGCTAGGGTTCGGAAGCTGAGACCGGGCCCGGGGCTTGAGCTCCGTCTGGCGGGGCCCGGGGTGCGGGAGCCCCCTGTCCTGCAAGCCAGCCGAGGGTCCGGGCACTTGGGACGGGGTCCACTGGGGCTTGGGGAGGCTCTCCCCGGCCTGGCTAGGGTTCGGAAGCTGGGACCGGGCCCGGGGCTTGAGCTTTGTCTGGCAGGCCCCGGGGTGTGGGAGCCCCTGTCCTGCAAGCCAGCTGGGGGTCTGGGCCCTGGGGACGGGGGTCCACTGGGGCCCGGGGAGGCTCTCCCTGGGCCTGGCTAGGGTTCGGAAGCTGGGACCGGGCCCGGGGCTTGAGCTCCATCCGGCGGGCCCCGGGGTGCGGGAGCCCCCCGTCCTGCAAGCCAGCCGAGGGTCCGGGCGCTGGGGACAGGGGTCAACTGGGGCCCGGGGAGCCTCTCCCCAGCCTGGCTAGGGTTCGGAAGCTGAGACCAGGCCCGGGGCTTGAGCTCCGCCTGGCGGGGCCCGGGGTGCGGGAGCCCCCTGTCCTGCAAGCCAGCCGAGGGTCCGGGCGCTTGGGACGGGGTCCACAAAGCTTGGGGAGGCTCTCCCAGGCCTGGCTAGGGTTCGGAAGCTGGGACCGGGCCCGGGGCTTGAGCTTTGTCTGGCAGGCCCCGGGGTGTGGGAGCCCCCTGTCCTGCAAGCCAGCTGGGGGTCCGGGCCCTGGGGACGGGGGTCCACTGGGGCCCAGGGAGGCTCTCCCTGGGCCTGGCTAGGGTTTGGAAGCTGGGACCGGGCCGGGGCTTGAGCTCCGTCCTGTGGGCCCCGGGGTGCGGGAGCTCCCCGTCCTGCTAGCCAGCCGAGGGTCTGGGCACTGGGGAGGGGTGTCCACTGGGGCGGCTCTCCCCGGCCTGGCTAGGGTTCAGAAGCTGGGACCAGGCCCGGGGCTTGAGGTCCATCCTGTGGGCCCCGGGGTGCAGGAGCCCCGCGTCCTGCAAGCCAGTCGAGGGTCCGGGTGCTGGGGAGGGGGGTCCACTGGGGCCCGGGGAGGCTCTCCCCTGCCTGACTAGGGTTCGGGAGCTGGGACTGGGCCCGGGTCTCAAGCTCCGTCCGGTGGGCCCCGGTCCTGCAAGCCATCGGCGGGTCCGAGTGCTGGGAACATGGGTCCATCAGGGCCCAGGGAGGGTCTCCCCGGCCTGGCTGCATTCAGAAGCAGGGACTGGGCCAGGGAGCGGGGTTGGCTGGTTAACTTTGCTCCGCTGGTGGAGTGGATTTCTCTGCCCACCCCTATTTCTGATGACTACATACACGAGCAGATGCAGAGTTTCTAGTTGCTCAGAAAAACTCTGTTGTCTTCATCTGTGAAGTGAACACCATCTCTCTTGTATATTCCATGCATGTTGAAGTGCAGGTTATTATTGTAGACAAAGCCCACATTATGGTGTCTGAGGAATGCTGAAACAGTTTTATTAACATGTTTGTTGGCTTTCTCTGTCTGTGGACAAAATTGAGAAGACCACTTCCATTTCTGCCTCTGGCATATGCTAGAAAACACCAAAACAGTGTGAGAGAAAAGTTGCATTAATTGTTCAAAGGTGTTCTTCATTTGGACTTCCAGTCCTACCCCAGTCAATGTGCCCAGGTCATTGCCACCGCAGTGCACAATCATGAGGTCTGAATGTTGGTTTTCCATAAGCTTTCAACCAATTGAAGCAATTGATGCCACTTTAACCCTCTCTGGCCAAACCAACTAATATCCACATTAGGCAAAGCTAGGTCTCTGTCAATCCCTCTGTTTCTAGCATACTCTCAAGCCCAGAACACAAAGCTATGACCCACAAGCCACAGTCTAAACATTTTGAAGGAAGGAGCAGTAGCACACAGGAGAAGTCTGCAGCTGAATGAGGCAGGTTTCAAAATGATTTGATGGTGTAAGTAATGTACTGATTAAAACTAGTTTGTGCTATAAATGTAAAGTAAGTAGATGTGTGTTTGGGTAAGAGGAGTAAGTTTATAATTGTATACAATCAACCACACCTGCAAAATTTGACTTGATAATTAGCATGCTGCTGTAGCGACAGTTGGGAACTTCTGACATACTGCTAGTGGAGAATATTACATTGTTGGTCACCAAGGAAACAGAGTTATAGAAGTATGGGGGAAGGGAACAAAAAATCTTAGAATGTCGATTTCGGTTTGCCGTGCAGATCAGTGGATCCTCTGCGAGGCCACAAGGGGCGCTGTGCCGAGACCCTTGGATCCCTTCATGACTCTGTGGATCTTGCCCAAAACCGCTACTGACTTGTGCTCTCTTTAGAGGAGTCAAACAAAGTCTTAAGAAGCGTGACCAAACAGAAGAGCTGTATGATTATTAAGAAAATGTAATTAGAATGAAAGCTGTGTTTCTATTTGTTTGCAGACTCTGTAACCTCGAAAACAATGTTGAATAGGGTGCCATTAATGGTTGCCTTGTATGAGAGAGGTTTACCATTCTTCTGCTCGGTTTTCGTGTGCTTTCTTGAGACAAGTTGGAGAATCTGATACTAAGAAAGAAAAATATTCACCACCGATCACATTTAATAGGTATGTGTATTAAGCTTAGCATTAAAAAAAAGTTGATATAGAAGGACTGAGTGTGAGTAAGGTGGATGAAAGTGAGGAGGATGTTTGAGAAAGTAAAAGGAAATGCTGAAAGTGAGTAGAAGATGAAAATAAAGTAAAGTGTATTGATCAGGAATTATGAATAAAAAGCGGTGAAGAAAAACAAAATGGAGGTATACACACACCAATTTAGGGAGTGACACAAGGCAAGAAATACTAATGTACGCAGTGAGATATTAAGGCATTTTATTATGTATATAGTTACGCAATGACATATGGACAGATATGTAGATTAAGATGAACTTGTTCACACAGATGCCTTTGCAAAGAGAGCAAGGTATAGTTAAATATGTTTACTTTTCACACATAATGATATAGCTATGCATACAGTAACAGAGAAAGAGTACAGTGATGCATACATTTACATAGTCAGGAGACAGCTGTATGCACCCTTTCTCATACTTATTCAGACCTCCTTTATTTACATTCACATACTTATACAGGCTGGCTACACCCATTCACATACTCATACAATAACTCTTACACCATCTCACATACTCATACAGAGACTCTGACATCCTCTCATATACCCATAGAGAGACTCTCACACCCTGTCTCATACCATACATAGACTGTCACACCCTGTCACATACCCATTCAGACCTCCTTTTTTCTCATCCAAATACCCATACAGATAGTCTGACACCCATTCACATGCCCAGAGACTCTTATCCTCTCACATACCCATACAGAGGCTCTCACATCCTCTCACATACCCATACATAGACTGTCATACCCTTTCACATATCAATACAGAGAGGGTCATAACCATTCACTTACCCATACAGAGACTCTCACACATGCTCACACACCCATATAGGCACCGTTATATCCATTTAAATACTCATACACAGACTCTCCCAGCTTCTCACATACTGATGCATAAACGGTCACACCCTCTCACATACCCATACAGATAGTGGCGCAACCATTCACATACCTATACAGATACTCTCACAGCCTCTCACATATCTATACAGACACTCTTATACCCATTCACATAGCTATACACAGACTTTGACACCCTTTCCCATACTTATTCAGACCTCCTTTATTCCTATTCATATACTTATACAAACAGCGTGATACCCATTCACAGTCATACAGACACTCTTACACTCTCTCACATACCCATACAGACACAGTTATACTCTTTCACATACTGATACAGAGAATCTGACTTCCTCTCTCATACTCATAGACTCTCACACCATCTCACATGCCCATACATAGACTGTCACATCCTGTCACATACCTTTTCAGGCTTCCTTTATCTCCATCCACATACCCATACAGACAGTCTGACACTCATTCACATACCCAGAAACGCTCACACCCTCTCACATACCCATACAGAGACGCTCACATCCTCTCACATATCCATGTAGACACCCTTATACCCATTCACATACCCATACAGAGACTCTGAAACCCTCTCATATACCCATACAGACTGCCACACCTTCTCACATACTCATGCAGATATTGTCATAATCATTCACATACCCATACAGAGACTGTCACACCCTCTCACATACCCATACAGACTCTCATGCCCTCTCACACACCCATATATAGACTGTCACAGCCTCTCACATACCCATACATCCACTATCACACTCTGTCACATACTTATAAAGGCATCCTTATACCAATTAATATACCTATACAGATACTGTTACACTCTCTCACATATGCATACAGACACCCTTATATATATACAAATAGCTACACACAGACTCTGATATCCTTTCAGATACTTATCCAGACCTCCTTTATTCCAATTCAGATATTTATAGAGAAAGTGTAACACCCATTCACATACTCATACAAATACTCTTACACACTCTCACATCCCCATATAGACACTATAATACCCATTTACATACTGCTACAGTGGCTTATAGAGGCAGTGTGACACCCATTCACATACCCATAGTCTCACACCCTCTCAGATACCATACATAGACTATGACATCCTCTCACAAACTCATATAGATAGTGTCATAACCATACACATACTCATACAGAGACTCCTCCACACTTTCACATACCTATGTAGACACATTATATCGATTCACATAACCAAACACAAACTTAACTTACCCCTACATAGACTGTCAGACCCTTACATACCCATACAGGCCCCCTTATGCCCATTCACATAGCTATACACAGATCCTGACATCCTTTCAGATACTCATACAGACCTCCTTTATACCCATTCACATACTAATACAGAGACTCTGATATCCTGTCACAGACCCATAGACAGACTATCACACCCTCTCACATACCATATATGTAGACTGTCACATACCTACTCAGTCCTTCTTTATTCCTATCCACATACCCATTCATAGTAAGCCTGGGCGTAGTTCGCGAAGTAGCGCTACGCGAAGCTACGCAAAGTGCAGTTCGCACTACGCGAGCTACGCGTAGCACTACGCGAACTGCGTAGTGCACTGTTCGCAATGATCGCACAGTGCCGGATGCTTGTCCGCACTGTGCAATCATTGAAAATGGCATCTTGCACAGTGCGAGCTGTCTTTTACTGCCGCTCGAGTAGATTTTTACTCGAGCGGCAGCTTTCTCAACGCGGCAGCTTTCTCAACGCGGACTGGTAGTTTCTCATCGCGAGCGGTCGCGAGCATACGCGACCACTCGCAATGAGAAACCTGACCTCCCCGCGTTGAGAATCTCGCCGGGATGCGTGTTTGCACTGTGCTACGTGCAATTCGCGTTGTGCGAAGTAGCGCAAACTTCGCAAACTACGCAAACGTAGCGTAGTGCTTTGCCCAGGGTTAATTCATAGGCTCTCACACCCTTTTACATACCCATATAGAGACTCTCATATCCTCTCACTTACCCATATAGACACCCTTATACCCATTCACATATCCATAGAAAGAATCTCACACCCTCTAACATATCCATACATAGGGCCTGATTACGAGTTTGGTGCAGCAGAGACAGTGCAACGCCGCCTCCGCTGCACCAAACTCATGCAAACTGCCTAAGGACCACCGACCATATTACGAGTTGGAAATGCACAACTCATAATACAGTCGGTGGTTCTTCGCTATCCCCATGGCAGTGCCTGGAAAACAGGCACCGTAATGGGAACAGCAAAAAGGTTCCAGTACGACATGGACGTCGATGTCCATGCCCTGCTGAAACTTTGTGAGGGTACAGACCGGAGGGCACATGTTGTGCCCCCCTGAATGTATCCCCATGGAGGTGGAACCATGGGGGACCTGTAGGCCCCCTTTGTTCCTGTACTGCCAGCCTTTTCATGGCGGGGCTCTGCCATGAAAATGCTGGCAGTCGGGGAACTTGTAATATGCTGAGCTGGACTGCACCAGTCCCCGCTCAGCATATTGCATTGTGGCAAACCTGTTCCCTGGTGCAGCCAACGGTCCACCACTGCATCTACTTTAGAAGTCATAATGCGGCGGACGGTGGACCGCCACTGCTGCGCCACCGCGAGTTTGGGGATCAAAAGACTCCCAGACTCGTAATCAGGCCAATAGACTTTAATAGCCTCTCACATAGACATACAGACAGTGCCACAACCATTCACATAGCCATACGAAGACTAACACACTCTGACATACCCATGTAGAGACCCTTATATCTATTTACATACTCATACACAGACTCTTACACCCTCTCACATATGCATTTTCCTATTCATAGACTGTCAGACTCTCTCACATACCTATACAGAGTGTCACAGTTCTTCACATACCTATACAGATACTCTCACATATCTATACAGATATTCTTATACTCATTCACATACCCATAATATGTTATATTGAATAAACTAGGTACTTAGGGGCACATGCATCAAAGCTAGGAATTGCGAGTCCCTAATAGCGATTATTAAGGAATCGCTGTTAAGGAGTCGCAATTACATATGCATGTAAGTTTTGCAATAAAATTTGTGGTTCCTACATATTCCTTAATAGCAAATAGCAAATTACAATTTGCTATTAAGGAATGGCTTAGAGGCCCATAGGAATGAATGGGATTGCCTTCGCAATTTGCGAGTACCAAATAGGTACTCACAAATTGCGCATGCAATTTCAAGGGTGCAAGGGGGCTAAAAAGGCCACCCTGATGCACCCCCCAAAACAGGTAAGTATGCACATGTGGTGCACACACATGCCCTAAGGGCATGTGTATGCACCACAATGCACTTTGAAAAATGCATTTTTTGCATTTTACAAAGGAATTTCAAATTACCATCAACTTTAAGTTGACGGTAATTTGCGATTCCAAATAGCGAACACATATTTTGCGAATCCATGATGCATCGCATTTAGAGAATCACAATTTGCCAATCTCTAACTGCATTCACAATTAAGGGAATCACAAAACATTGCGATTTCCTTAATTGTGAATTGCAAAAAAGGTACATGCATCTGAAAAGGCCATTTTGCGATCGCAAACGGCCGACTTTTGCGATTCGCACTGTTTGCGATCGCAAAATGGTTTGATGCATGTGCCCCTTAGTGAGTTAATAATTAGATGATTTAATCTTGACCTTAATGTATTGTTTAATACTTTTTTGGATATGCAGTTTTGAAAAAGAAGAAGAACTATAATGCCTGACAAAATGCAAAAAAGAATGAAATAGAGGAGACAGTATTATCAACTTCAAAGTGAGGCGGACAAAAAAAATAAGGGGGAGAACGTGCAGAGGAAAAAAGAAAAGCTGGTAAGAGCACTGAGCAGTTTCTCAAAGAAATATGTCATAAAATGCAGAATGAGACTACAGTCTTATCTAAAAATGGAATTTACACATCAAGTGGAAAAAAGCAAGGAGTATGTATTTCACAAAGTAGACAATGAGAGAGATTGTCATGGAGACAGAAACAGTTTAAGGAGTTAAGAGCTCAAATGTTTTGCAATTGAGTAATACAAAATTTGCTGAGAAGGATGAAGAAATATAAGAGGAGAAGTGATGCATTTAAACAAAAGCTACATATTGAGAGTGTTGTTGAGAAAGTATTTATATTAATATTGAATAGAATAAAGACACTAGACAAAATAGTGTTGTGTTTGAAAAAGAAGTGTTGGAAAAATGCTTATTAATAGAACACATTTTTGCAAACTTTGTTTCACACTCTTTGTGCCAAAAAAAAAAAATTATGTCACCGAAAGCAGGATTACTTTTGTTGGAGTTGAAACTCAGCATGGCTTGGAATCTGTGATTAAAATATCTGAGATGAAAGAGAAGTGGCAAGAGATTAGTGCAGAAAAGAGTCTGACAAAAAAGTTGCACAGCTTCAGTTTAAAAATGTTATTGCATAAGGAGATTGGTTCTTATGAATGTTTGGACAGGTTGAGCTCAGCAAGTTTATATTCTAAATAAAGGAGAATAGTTTGAGTAAGTTTAAGAATTGAAAGTACACGAAATAGAGTGTTGAAGTCTTTTCTGGAAACTCAGTATCTAGCAGAGTTTGACCCGGAAATTACGGACATAGTAAAAACAAACATTTTGGATACATACTACCCAAGAAGAAGTGTACACTTGGAAAACATGTGCCTATATAAATTGTTCAGTACTACAGATACAGAAGCGATGTAAAAGAAAATGTAGAAGAAGGCTAATTTGCTGTTCTGGGATGTGAAGGTTGTTTTGTAAAAAATGTAAAAGGAAATCTCATTAGCCACAGGAAACTTAGTTGCCAAACGCAAAAGAAAAGATAGTTTTTCTATTTGCCACTTCTTCAACATTTCAAATCTTGGGATGCAGAATCTGAATTACTTGAAGGCTATGATTGATATGAAGATTCATTTTATGTTGTAGAAGACAGTATTTAGTCTTCCAAAATTATATGCAAATTATAAGTGATGCGATTCAAAAAGAAGAAGCAATTGCTGCAGAGGTAGCTAGGGATATACATTAGTGGTCAAGCTGGTACTGGGAAAAGCTTTTAATTTAAGTGCTCACCATTTACCTACAGAGGACAACACAATAAAATGTGTTGTGTGTAGTGACAGCACCAACTGGTTTAGCTGCACACAATATTAAAGGAATTACTCTACATAGACTAATAATGCTACCTGTGGAGCGTGACAAGTAACTGGAATGCCAGAAAACATTCTTCGCAAATCGAATTAGCCTAGCCAAAAACTCTGCCAAAGAACTTTTTAAAACTGTATCAAGTTTGGTCTCCCCCGCAAAAATTCAGTCAAGTCAGGAACTATGCGCGGACATCGCTAGGTTCTTCCTGAATAAGGTGGAGGTCATCTTTTCAGCTTTTAATCTCCCAAGTTCTGCAGAGACTGCAGTTTTATTGGAGGGAAGGAGGCCAGTCATGGACCCCCCCCTGTCTTTGACAAATTTGCCGCACTATCTTTAACTGATACTGAGAGGCTCCTCATGTCAGCAAGATTAGGCTCCCCCTTTGATCCCTGTCCTGTCTCGGTGTCTCGGAGATCAAACGCGACCCAGCACCCATCGCCCTTGAAGCAGGGCACTTCCCTAGACTGTGGAAGGTCGCTTCAATACTACCTTTGCTAAGGAAGCCTAGTCTAGACCCCAACAATTTCCGACCAATTTCTCGCCTCCCGCTGCCAGCAAGAATGATCAAGAAGACAATGAATCTGCAACTCAGTGCCTTTCTACGTGAAAACCAAGTTTTAGACCCTACTCAATACGGGTTCAGAGAAGGTCACAGTACTGAGTCTGCCCTTATAAAATCTACAGAAGAGATCAGGCAAGGCCTGGATAAGGGAGGTAAGGCCGTCCTAGTTCTGCTGGACCTGTCAGCAGCCTTTGATACGGTCCATCATGATTTATTGATGGACCGTCTGCTGGCATGCGGGGTTCAGGGTAAAGTGTGGAAGCTACTAAAATCCTTCTTATCTGGTAGATCACAAATTGTGGCGCTGGAGGAATTTCACTCTAAACCTTTCACCATGCCCTGTGGAGTGCCACAGGGGTCCTCGCTTAGCCCCATACTTTTTAATGTGTGCGTATCATCACTAGCCTCCCTAATCGGCTCCTTTGGTTTTAATCTGACCTCCTACGCAGATGACACACAAATTGTTGTGGCTCTGCGGCCTGGACAGGGAGTTGGAATAGACAATCAGTTCCACGACTGTATGGAAGCTGTTGGGAGGTGGATGTCACAAAACTGCCCAAAATTAAATTCAGGCAAGACGGAGGTCATCCTCTTCGGAAATGATGCCAATTTTTGGACCCCCAACTGGTGGCCAGTAGCAATGGGCACTCTTCCCACACCCTCGAGGAAAGTAAAAAACTTAGGGGTTATGGTTGATGATAAACTTGACTTTGGCGACCAGATTAATGCAGTACTCGGACTGTTTGTCGAGCCACGAGCGCATTGACTCCTGCTAAATATGAGCCATAATTATGTGAAGATTTATCACATCTTTTGAATAAGAGCTATCCGATTTGACAATAGAAGAGCCAGCAACAGGCTTAGTTTCCTGGTTATATACATATATACCTGTGAAATCTTTCATTGAATTCATGGTGCAACATATCGTCCTGAAGATGTTCTCGTGGACCTCGGTGGCTGTTTAGAGACTGAAACGTCGACGCAATAACACCCTTCTTTGTTATAAAGTGTGATTGTTAATGAACAATGAAATCAATGCAAATGATTAATTGATCGCAATGTATGGTTGATTCAAGTGACTATCCATACTGAGTTTCCAACAAAAGGGTGTTTAAACACTGCTATTAGCTTCACAACTGTGGTAGTAGTGCAACTGTTGCCGTACATGAAAAAATGAATATATTTATATCTTTTTCATGGTTTTAAGATTTTGTATTGAGATTTTGATTAAATTAAATCATAAAATATATAAAAATTATAACATTGGTTTTGAAATTTCCCTGATTGATGAATAATTTGTTCACATATGTGACGACATAAATATTGAATTGTTTATACGAATGACTCCTCAAGGAACATTTTGTAATTGTTACAGATTAATGCAGTGTCATCAGCCACCTCCTATGTTCTTAGAATGATTAAGAAAATTCTTCCCTTTTTGCCGGTCGACAGTCAGGGGACAGTGGTCGCGGCGCTTATCCTGTCTAAGCTTGATTATTGCAACAGCCTTTACCTTAGCTTGCAGGAACGTTTTATGAACAAACTCCAATTGTTGCAAAATGCGGCAGCGAGATTGCTTTCTGGCATACCTAAATTTGCTTCTATCTCCAAGGAAATAAAAAAACTTCACTGGTTGCCTGTTAGGAAACCGGTGCTCTTTAAAGCCCTTTGCACCATTTACAAGGCTCTCCAAGGCACAGGCACAGATTATCTGAAGCAGCATCTGCAGTGGTACTTGCCTAAAAGAACCCTGCGTTCCTTGGGAGCCAAGTTGGTGGTAGTACCACCTACAAAAAAAGCCTCATGGGGTGGAAGAAGCTTTATTGTGTGCGCTGCAAAGGCCTGAAATGACCTTCCTTTTCACCTGAGAAACACCACGGACCTCCTGACATTTAGGAAGGGATTAAAAACCTGGCTCTTTAACCTGTAATTGTTGTCTACCACTTACTTGCCCAGTGGATAGTAGCTAGCGCCAGAACACCTTCGGGTAACCGTCGCGCTTTAGAAATACCTATAACATAACATAACATCTGGTGAAGCTTGGCATGAGGTGGCAAGAGTTTTGAAGAAAATGAAGTTTTAATCATTGATGAGGTAAGCATGGCCTCAAACTCAATGCTTGCTTTCATTTACTTACGAATGCAACACATTTTAAGAACAGAATATGATGTTCTCATCAGAGAAAAGTGTTTAATTGTGTTTGGTGGCCTCCTGCAGCTAACTCCTGTAAACTGAGAACCTTTTTTCAAAACCCTTGTCAATGAACAAACATGTACTTCATTAGGAAGTATTGGAAATGTAAACATATGGCTGAATTTCCATTACAAGGTACTGTTGAAAAATATGTGTCAAGCTTCTGAGGAATTGACACTACAGTTCTTCAAAGCGTGTTCCACTGTTCCACACCGTAGAATTATCTTACAGATGATCAATATATCTGATATGTTATAACGAAAGAAGTGGAAAGTAATTCCAATGCAGTCCAAGTAGATTTTCATAAGTGCCACCGTTATCCAAATGTAAGAGACCCAGTATTAACCGGATCTACAGAATTACCAGTTCTGCCCTGAGACAGCTGATTGAATGTCTAGTTGATATATAGATTTTATGTTGTCTCATTGAGGAGCACCTTAATAAGCCTCCTCTATTTCGTGTGCCACCTCTCGATGTCTCTCACCTCTTAAAAACAGGAAGTAGAAGTTCTACTGCCCAAATTCTACTTCCTGTGTGTACGAGGTGAGAGACATTGAGACGGGGCACGTGAAATAGAGGAGGCTTATCAAGGTACCAATAGAAATAAAGCCTTGTTTTATTTTATCGTGTGAGTCCGCGGATTCCGACAGAAATCCTCGGATTCGAGTAATAATAAAACAACTCATTTCAGCAGGAAGTTGAGAAGAAACAGTAAAAAAGTTTGTTTAAAATATGTAAAGCCAAATACTATAATGTGATTATAAAGTTTGTATACCTCTACAATAATAGTTTAGTATTTGACTGAATCTGTAGATTGGATCCGCAAGTTTACTGCTACCACATGATCGGAACAAAAGCCATAGAGTTGGAACCGGACAAACCCTGCGGTTTCGTGAGAAATATGCAGATCTCAAATTTTATTTAAAATACAAATGCGGAAATAATACAATATATATTAAAGATTAACAGTGTTCAATTGTTTTTTCATGCAAAATGTAATATCATTGTTTACACTTTATTATGATTGTTACTCAATCTGTCAACTATTTTTGAACTTTATGTACTATATTGTCTCCTACCTTTTTGCATCATTGTCACTGCTCTCACCTTACTGTTTTTGTATTATTTCTGCACAAAAATAATCCTAAGAGGTGTTTTCCTCTTTCTATGTATGCTGCAGAATGCCACACACATGGAAAGAGGGAAAAGCAAGGAGAAATAAACATATTTCTCCTCGTTATGCCTCACCTCAGGAGGCATATGGATTTGGCACTTCCCCCAGGTTTACATGATGTCATGTGTTTCCTACATGGACATCGTTGTTTTCCCTGTGTTAGCAAATCTATGCATGTTATAGGCTCCTATTGCTGTGCATACAATACCAACTCACAAGGTTGTTTTTGGACCAAATTGTATTTTCACATAGGCAGCACATATTTTTTTATTGCGTCCTTTTCCTGGGATTGAGTCTGCACAGCCTGGACAAGGTCAAGCAACACTACTCTTTGTTATTTACTCTGGTCAGACACTAGCACCTAGACACAATAGAGATACCCAGCTGCTGTTTTTGAAAGCATATGTTTTGGCATATAACCCGGGACGTGTCATTATAAACACAGAGAGCTGAGACTTGCACACTGAGCAAAGGTCCTGAGACCTATGTATGCTAAGGTAAGGGGTCTGCTGCTAAGCCCAGAGATCTATAATGTATAATCATTTAGCTTTTGTAGTATACATATGAGAGCACAATAGTTTAAATAAATATTGTAAACTTTCCTTGTGTCATTTTTCTATTTATTTTAGACAAGTACGAGTGAGAGAATGAAAGGGGGTGACCTGCCGGGGGGGCCAAATCACTTATCTCTCTCAAAAGGTTAGGAGGGTAAGTGAGGCACTCTGAAGTGGTAGGATTTGGGTCCTTAGATACTGATGGGGTATGGTGACTCAGTCCCTACATTCTGACGTTCTATGGTCCCAAGCATAGTTCTGTTCTAGAGGAGATTCCCTGTAACATGGCGCCACCAACCTTTGGTCTGGTACTTATTTGCGGGTCTCCTGAATAGTGCTTGTGGCTGTCCACGATATACTTGCACCTTTTCGTCAATCAATAAATCAATCAATCAATCAAGTGACTTGTAAAGTGTAACTGCTCACCTGTAAGGGTCTCAAGGTGCTGGGGGGGAGAGGACTGCTGATCTGTCGCAGGTGATTCAGTCGAAGGGCCAGGTCTTGAGGTCCTTCCTGAAAAGGGGCAGTGACGGTGATTGCCTTAGGTGGAAATGCAGGGTGTTCAAAGTCTTTGTGGTGAGATAGGAGAAGGATCTTCCCCCGCCTGTGGTCTTACAGATACATGGGATGGCAGCCAGGGCCAGTAGGGTGGAGCGAAGGTCTCTGGTGGGTACGTGGAATGTGAGGTGGTGGTTGAGGTATGCAGGTCCCGTGTCATGTAGGGATTTGGAAGCATGTGTGAGGAGCTTGAAGGTGATTCTTTTGTTGATTGGGAGCCGGTGGAGGTCTCTCAGGTGGCTGGTGATGTGGCTGTGGTGGGGGATATTGAGAATGACAAAAAACACGTACAAAATCCTTGGGTCTATTTCGTGCAGAATATGGGTGAGTACAAGATTGTAAGCCACAAATTATAACACACAGACCTAGCTGTGGGAGATTCCCTTTTCAGGACGAAATCCCTCACTCACCATAGGTGACATGCTTCATCATATGGGATTCTCCTCTCAAAGGAAAAACCTCGTTCCTTTGAGGGCTACAACCCCCTCTCTAAGAGGAAGGAGCTCAGGGATGTTTTAACTTTCTACTTGCTTGGGATATTCTAAATCCACATGTGATGAACAAAATAGTGTGAGCGAGGGCGCAGCGCAAAGAAAATACAGAATGTGCAAGAAGTGCGAATAAAACTAGCTAGTGGGTGCAGAATATATGTTTTATTCAGGTGCACCCTCTGCCAGGATTAAAAACAGTGCACCAGCGACATGGATTTAAGCCGCAGTGGTATGGTGGAAAGTAGTGGTCAACATGTTTTAGCCTAAAATGCCCGTGAGTCGGGCGAGGCTTTCTTCAGGACCTATACAGATGCTGTTGCTACAGTGCTCAAGTGAATAAACAAAAAAAGGATATGAGAACCAGGAACGTTCATGGTCCGTCTGCTCCAGAAGTTGACTTTACCCGCTTTTGCTGGGTGTCACATTTTAGCGCTCAGCGCGGGGGAAACACATTTACGACACACACCAGACAATGACCTGAGGAGAATGGAGTGTGCATGTTTAGGGACCACCACTCCCATAATGCCACAGGTGTGGTGTAGACCTACGCCCATTCCGCTACATAAGCACCTCCCGCATGTAGGCGGGTGCTTGTCAATCTAGCCTTGATTTCCGACGCGAGGATACTGCTTCACGTATCCGTTGTGTTCAGTTCCCCTCGTAACCAAATACCTGCTTTGGACTTGCCCGACACGCCGAAGCGCGAAAGACCTGCTTTGGGATTGCCTGAAGCGCTGAAAGGCAAAAGAAGATTGAGACGCCGGAGGGCGTTTCGGTGCGCTCTGCCGCCGCATAGGCGAGCGGCCATTTCCAGATACAACGCGCTGAAGCGCGAATGGTGACAGCTTACCGGAATACATCGCGGAGTGCGTGTGAGCACAACGCCCTCTAAACACACCGCTTTCCTCCCGTGTATTCAGCGCTGGAGCGCTTGGGTAGTCTGAACAGCGAGTAGAAGCTCGCATCTGCCACGAGTGTGGCCAGGAGGTTGTATTCCTGCTTTTCACCGAACCGAGAATAGGCACAAGAAACTGCTTGAACTTCATGAACCCTAGTTGACCCCTGCAGGAAAAAAGGGGTTTGGTTGTGGCTTGGAACGAACTACACCAAGCTAAGTACTACTCGACTTACCTGTATTCTTATTTGGTATTATCTTGCTGAAACCATAGGATGAATGCGACTTAGCCAGCTGTAAGTACCTACACATAGTCTTACGTTATTTAGTGGTGACTGTGTACGGTGTTCTCATGTGCATGCTATGCTTGTGTCTCCCTCAGGTATCAAGGGGCTAGTCGGTAGGAGTGAAGTCTTCAACTCCGGGACCAAGTTCCTTCGAGGGCTCGGCAGTCGAATCTTTTTGTTTCCTTTGTCCCTTTTTTCCCTTTCCCCTATCGTGGTGTTACCTGTTGGAGTGGTTGTTACATCCCCGCAGGTGATACCATTGGGAGATAGGGTTACCTAGCATCTTCCTTCGCTCCCGCTGTATCCGGCTTATAAGGTCAGTGGTTACTTAACCCGTCCGTGACAGATTGACAAGCCCACGGTTACTTACAGCCTGAGCGATGGATACTAACGTGGTCCTTACGACAGTGTTAGAAACGTTGACCGCCTTGCGGATGGAAGTGGATGCCTTCCGAGAGGAAAATTTAGAATTACGGAACGAGATGGGCACGATGAGGCGCGAGGTAGCCGGTTTGTCTCGCTCAAACCCTACGGGTACACGGGGAGGTTCGTATATCAAAGACTGGACATTACCACCCCCAATCACTTCCCTGGACTCAGGTAGGGAGCACGGGATCCAAGCACAGAGTGGAGTAACAGGGCCTTTCTCTTTTCCGTCCCAGGGTGGCCCCGCCTCTATACAAGTGATACAGCCTTTACAACTACCCCTTGCTCCTCCTGAAAGGTTCTTTGGGGATCCCAAGAAATTTGGGATATTCCTAGGGCAATGTAAACTGCACTTTATGTGCAAGCCTACTGTATTCCCCAACGACCAGGCAAAAACAGCCTTTGTTATGTCTTACCTAGGGGGCAATGCAGCCAGCTGGTCGTTCCCTCTGATAGAAAAGGACGATCCCCTTTTGTATAACTTTCCCACTTTCTGCGAGGAGATGCGCAAGCTGTTCGATAGAAAGGCTCACCAGCTTTCCCTAGATAGGGAGCTTATTGCACTTAAACAGGGCTCACAAGACCTGCTCACATACATAACCACCTTCAATAGACTCCTAGTGGAAACCAATTGGCCTATGGAAAAAAGAACGTCCTTGTTCTACCAGGGCCTAAGAGGCGAATTAAAGGACGTATTGGCCCAAATCGTGCATATGCCTTCCACTTGTGACGAGCTAATAGACCTCATGGTTCAACTAGACCACCAGCTTCAGGAAAGGAAAGGGGATAAGCAACGACCGGATACGAGGTTCCTTCCGGCTCGACCTAGACCCCCTACGGAAGACAATACTGCTACCCCTGATGGGACCGAGCCAATGCAGGTTAGTGGAATACGTGGACCTATCAGCCAAGACGAAAGGGAAAATAGAAGGAAACAAAAACTATGTATGTATTGTGGGAAGCCAGGTCACTTCATCAGAGAGTGTAAGTCCAGGTCTAAGCTGATGAACAAAGGCACTCCTGGATCCAGGAACCTGACCGTGGTGGAGTACGACTCTGAGAACCAGGGAAACTAATGCTCTCGAACAAGAAGGAGACCCCTTGTTTGAGTTCTAGTGTTAGAAATGGGATCTCTGGTTGGCTAAGGCTTGCGCCAAAGCCAGGCAGAGACCACCACTCTAGTCAGGGCGAGGGAGTTACACGCCGGCGATAACCCCCTGCTCACCCCCTTGGTAGCTTAGCACGAGCAGTCAGGCTTATCCCGGAGGCAATGTGTAAAGCGCTTGCGCAATACCCACTCAGCAGCAACACACTAGGCACACCACAAAGGAGACTCCACACAAGGTTATATAAAAATAGCCTTTGTATTATAAACACACATTAGAATATAATCCCACAAGGTACACTGTGCCAACTGGCACTAGGCAGTATTTACAGGGGACTATATACAGGACCGGAGCCAATCGGGCCACTGTCAGAACCATCCGAACAGGTAAGTAAAATGTAAACCACAACCAGTAATCACTGGTACCTAAGCATTATATCACATTAGACATAAAACATATTAGGCCCACCTCATCAGCATAAATCCCATTACGCAATAGGCCTCACTAGCCCAGATCAAGTGCACACCGCACCTTCCCAACTGACCCCAGGCCAACTGGCCTCTTCCCTGGGCTCAAAAGCCCTATGTCCCGCAAAAGTCAGGGCTGGCTGCACATGCAGCGAAGTCAGAGTGCGCAATTGCGCAAGCTAACCGTGGCAGCTGCCGCTAGTTGCCGTGCAGCTGTGAAGATCGCTGTGGGCACAAATTGAAAAAGGAGCACTGGCACCTCTGTGCCCTCTGGACCCCACTGGGGCCCTGCAAACAATGTGCCCCCCAAACGTTGCAGCTGCCTGCGCTCTCGCAGGGCAGCTGGGATTAGCAGTGAAAACACGGGCACCACGGTGCCTCTGGACCCCCACTGGGGCCCTAAGAATAAATTATGGCCAACGTTGTAGTTGCCCGCTACGGCGGCGCAACTGAGGTAAATAACCCAGAACTGGCACCACTGTGCCGCCTGAGCCCCTCTTCTGGGACTCAGTTACAACTTGCCCAAGTCGTTGCAGTTGCCTGCTAAGCAACTGAGAAGATCACTGGTAGGCACTGGCACCTGCGGTGTCCTCTGGGGCTCCTAACAACAATTGTCCCCCAACGTTGGAGCGGCCCGCTCTCCTGCGGGTCCGCTCGGGAAAACAGGCACCGGCCAGGTGCAACACCGAGTCCCCCCACTCACCGGACTCTCTGGGGAAGCTCGCCTCTCTCTTGGCTCCTCCGGGCTCTCCTCCCTCGCTGGGGAGGCGTCGTCTGTCTCCGCCCAGTCCACCTTCCCAGGACTTCAACGCGGAGCCAGCGAGGTGCTTCTTCTTCTTGCCAGTGCGGGTGGGCTCCCGCCTGGTTTCCTTCGCCGCACTGGACCTCGCCGCACTTCACCCGGGCCCCTCCTGGGACCCGGGACTTCTCAGCGGAGCCTGCGAGGCTCCGGACTTCCGTTCTCGGGCCGCGCTACGATTGGGCGGCCTTGGCAGCTTCCTGTCCTTGGCCCGCCCACCACCAGGCAATGGTGCCTGTCTTCCGGGTCGCACTTGCAGCGGCCCGGCGGCACCCTCCTCTCGTGGCGGCACAATGCGGGGTGGGCACCCGCCAAATCAGCACTCAAGCGGGGTAGGCTCCTGCTAGTCAGCGCGAAATGCGGGGTGGGCACCCGCCATTATAAAAAAAGGCAAACGCGGGGTAGGCTCCCGGAGGAAGGTAGCAATGCGGGGAATCCCTACGTCGGGATTCCCTCGAAAGTGATCGCAGTTCAGTGCTGCAGTGCGGGGTGGGCACCCGCCTCCAGAATACCATAAGCGGGGTGGGCTCCCGCCTCTCTTCTGAGCACGGGGAATCCCCACGATGTGCAGCACAGTGCTGCGGAGCACGCACACTCCTCTTCTTCTGGGAAACAACAAAGTAAAGCGCTCACGAGGCGCTAGGAGCCCCAGCTCCAGCAGCAAAGTTCTTAGGGGCACCAGGCTGGGCCCAGGCAGGCCAGCTCACAGGGCCCTCCAGCAGGGAGGCAGTCCCTTGTGGCGGTTCCTCCTGGAGCCAGGAGCAGCAGCCCCCAGCACAGGAACAAGCACAACAGAACAGAACCGAACATGAACTATCAGGGGGTCACAGCCCCCTCTTTTATACACCCTTTTCCTTTGTCACATAGCACAGGGCTGGGGAAAAACCAGGTGCAACTGGTTTTGGGGAGCTTTGGAGCACTTTGTTTTGCTCAGCTCCTCTCTCCTTTCACAGGACAGGCTAGGGACATCAGGCTGCACCACAGGGGTGGAGCCAGCATTGTGGAGGGAAGGCACAGCCCTATTCAGGTCCCAGGTGCAACTCCTCCCTCCCATCTAGATGCAGATCTCCCTATTCAGCCCTGCGCTGACTCACCCTGCCCCTCCTGGAGCCACACACACCTCCCAGCCCCTGTCACTCACAAAGCCAGACATGCAATTCACATCAGGCAGGCAGACACAGAGCACACATAAATGCCAACTTCTAAAAGTGGCACTTCTCCACTAGTCACAATAAATCGGCGCACACCACTGCGCAGCATTTATTCTCACGAGATTCGCACATACTAAACTCGCCCCTGCCCTACTCTCACACCAGGAATTACCATGGACACACATATCCCCCATGCATTCCTATGGGAGGGCAGGCCAATCTCACCACACGCACTCAGAGTGCGCACGCACTTTACACTGGGACACAGGGCTAAAGTGCGCAGAGGCCTAAAACCACCAACACTACACAGGGAAAAGGCTAGGAGACGAGCAAAAAGTTTAGGGGTGAACCTGCCAAAAGGGCCAAGTCCAACATCTAGGAACGCGGTGGTCTCGTTTTCGGTGGCCAACACAGCTCAGACGTCTGTGGCCCATATGAATGTGTGTGTTACGCTGGCTCTTCCGGGTGGGGAGCCCGTACTCGTGCACGCACTGCTGGATTCCGGAGCTACCGGCAATTTCATCGACCAGCAGTATGCACAGGAACAGGGGATACCTTGCATACGAAAAGAGACACCAGAACCTGTTAAAGCAGTGGATGGAACGGCTTTGACCTCAGGCCCGGTGCGTTTTCACACACAGAAAATTCTCATGCATATTGGGGCGGACCATTCCGAATATATCCACTTCGACCTCATAGACGCCCCCCACTTCAAGCTCATTCTGGGCATGCCTTGGCTGACGCTACATGATCCTTTAGTGCAATGGGCTGCCCGCTCGGTCACCATGAACTCCCTGTTCTGCAAGGAACATTGCTCATGGGAGAAGATACGCATGCCGGACTCCACGGAGAGCCCTGCTGGACTGCTCGCAAGCGGCTGTAACGTCCAAAACCTATGCTGTACCACCACGTTGCCGGGGTATATCAGCAGTTTCAGGCTGTATTCTGTGAACAGGAAGCAGGAAACTTCCCCCACACAGGGATTATGATTGCGTCATTGACCTGGAGCCTGGAGCCAGTATACCATGCAGCCGTATCTATGCCCTTACGGTATCAGAAACCACCTATTTACAGCAGTACCTTACCAAGATGCTGTCTGCCGGCTTTATCCGTCCTTCATCATCCCCTGCGTCCTCCCCGATATTTTTCATACCCAAGAAGGAAGGCGGCTTAAGGGCTTGTGTGGACTACAGGGCGATCAACAGAGTGACCAGAAAGAACCGGTATCCTCTGCCTTTAATACCCGTGCTACTAGATCAGCTAAAAGGAGCCAAAGTGTTTACCAAACTGGACCTTAGGGGAGCCTACCATTTGGTAAGGGTGCGGCGAGGAGACGAGTGGAAGACGGCCTTTCGAACGAAATTTGGGTTGTATGAGTACCGAGTGATGCCCTTCGGTCTCTGTAACGCCCCCGCCGCATTCCAGTTTTTTATGGACGAAGTCCTGAGAGGTTTGTTGGACGTCTCTTGCATAGTATATATTGACGACATACTGGTGTACTCGGCATCCCTAAAAGACCATGTACTTCATGTGTCCGCGGTTCTGGAACGTCTACAGCAGTACCAGCTCTATGCTAAACTGGAGAAGAGCCTTTTTCATGCCACCGAAGTGGAGTTCCTGGGATATGTCATTGGGCCAACCGGTATTCACATGGACGACAAAAAGGTGCAGGCCATTCTACGGTGGGAATCACCTACCAACGTGAAGGCCTTGCAGAGCTTCCTCGGCTTTGCGAACTTTTACAGAAGGTTCATCAAGGAGTTCTCCAGTATTATACAACCACTGACACATCTGTTAAGGAAAGGAGCTGCATTTCTCTGGACCGACTCCGCTGAAAAGGCTTTTCAAACACTAAAGAGCCGTTTTACTAGTGCACCTGTGTTAAGACATCCTGATGCCTCTCGCCCGTTTGTGGTAGAAACGGACGCGTCCTATTACGCAATAGGGGGAATCCTATCCCAACGCCATCCCGACACAGGCCAACTCCATCCTGTCGCCTTCTTCTCCAAGAAACTGTCGTCTTGTGAGAACAATTACACCATTACTGACAAGGAGCTTCTGGCGATAAAGAGGGCGTGCGAAGAATGGAGACATCATTTGTTGGGGGCCAAACACACAGTGGAGATCTACACCGATCACCGGAACCTATTGTTCCTGAAGAGTGCAAGAGCCTTAACCCCTAGACAACTCCGTTGGTCATTGTTTTTCTCCGAGTTCGACTTTGTGATCCGGTACCGACCGGGAGCTCAAAATGGCAAGGCTGACGCGCTGTCACGTCCCGCTTGTGAATCCGGATTCGGCCTGGCACCGGCAGAAGAACCTCCTGTGATCCTGTAGAACGCTTCCTTTCCGGTGGAGATGAATGCCATGGCAGCTGTACATGACTTCTTGGGGAAGGTGAGGGAGCAGAATGAAGAGCTAGATGAGCAAGCCTGGATTACCAAAGAGCCTCAGCATCGCTCCTCTCTGAACCACTTGTTGTGTCACGACAAGCGGCTTTTCGTCCCGGAGGAATCCTTGCAAAGACACGCCCTGCAATGGGTACATGACTCCACACTGGGTGGACACCTGGGGACCCGGAAAACCCTACAGGCTATGCAGAGACATTTCTGGTGGAGCACGTTAAAGACGGACACAGCGAAGTATGTCTCGGAATGCGCTATCTGTGCTCAAGGGAAGGCACAGCACGCAAGGCCCTGTGGGTTGCTTCGGCCTATACCTATACCTCCAGCCCCCTGGCACACCTTGTCTATGGACTTCATAGTAGAAATGCCTACCAGCTCAGGCAACAACACCATTCTGGTTGTCGTCGATCATCTGACCAAAATGGGGCACTTTATCGCAATGGCTAAGTTACCAACATCGGCGGACTTGGCTAGAGCATTCCTGCAACACGTCGTGCGCCTGCATGGTATCCCCGCAGTCCTCATTACGGACAGAGGAACCCAATTCACCTCTAGGTTCTGGAAGGCGCTATGTGAAGTCATGAAAGTCGATGCCCGTCTCTCCACAAGCTACCACCCGCAGACGGACGGCAAAACAGAGAGACTGAACCAGACGTTGGAGCAATACCTCCGATGCTTCACGCTGCAACATGAGGAAGAATGGAGCACGCTTCTGTGGTTGGCAGAGTTTGCATATAATAATGCGGAGCATTCCTCTTTGGGGTGCTCACCCTTCTTTTGCACCTTGGGTTACCATCCTATTATGTTGCCCTTTGACTGGCCTGTGGTGGCTAAACATCCCTCGATCCAGGAACACCATACACACCTGAGAAAGATAATACAGACAGCCAAAACACAGTTAACAGCTGCACAAGCGCGCGACAAACAGTACGCTGATAGGAAAAGATCCCCAGAACCTTCCTATAGCATGGGAGATAGGGTGTGGCTCGACACAAAACATTTGCCCTTTAAGGGGAACACTCGATTAAAGCCTAAGTTTGTGGGCCCTTATCCCATAGAGAGAATAATCAATCCCGTAGCTATGAGATTGTCTCTCCCTTCCTCTTGGCACATCCACCCTGTGTTTCATGTTTCTCTTTTACGGCCCTGTCTCACACACACCAGACTACCCGCAAGACCGCAACCGCTGACCATAGAGGGGGAGGAGGAGTATGAGGTCAAGGGCATCCTAGACTCCAAGCGAATCCGTGGGAGGGTGCATTATCTCATTGACTGGAAAGGGTATGCTCCCGAGGATCGCTCATGGGAACCTGTTACCAGTCTCCACTGCCCTGGTCTCCTTCAACGTTTCCACTTGCGGTATCCCGCTAAGCCTGGTGGACCGCCGGGACGTCGGTCCTTGAGAGGGGGATCTGTCACATTTTAGCGCTCAGCGCGGGGGAAACACATTTACGACACACACCAGACAATGACCTGAGGAGAATGGAGTGTGCATGTTTAGGGACCACCACTCCCATAATGCCACAGGCGTGGTGTAGACCTACGCCCATTCCGCTACATAAGCACCTCCCGCATGTAGGCGGGTGCTTGTCAATCTAGCCTTGATTTCCGACGCGAGGAGACTGCTTCACGTAACCCGTTGTGTTCAGTTCCCCTCGTAACCAAAGACCTGCTTTGGACTTGCCCGACACGCCGAAGCGCGAAAGACCTGCTTTGGGATTGCCTGAAGCGCTGAAAGGCAAAAGAAGATTGAGACGCCGGAGGGCATTTCGGTGCGCTCTGCCGTCGCATAGGCGAGCAGCCATTTCCAGATACAACGCGCTGAAGCGCGAATGGTGACAGCTTACCGGAATACATCGCAGAGTGCGCGTGAGCACAACGCCCTTTAAACACACCGCTTTCCTCCCGCGTATTCAGCGCTGGAGCGCTTGGGTAGTCTGAACAGCGAGTAGAAGCTCGCATCTGCCACGAGTGCGGCCAGGAGATTGTATTCCTGCTTTTCACCGAACCGAGAATAGGCACAAGAATCTGCTTGAGCTTCATGAACCCTAGTTGACCCCTGCAGGAAAAAAGGGGTTTGGTTGTGGCTTGGAACGAACTACACCAAGCTAAGTACTACTCGACTTACCTGTATTCTTATTTGGTATTATCTTGCTGAAACCATAGGATGAATGCGACTTAGCCAGCTGTAAGTACCTACACATAGTCTTACGTTCTTTAGTGGTGACTGTGTACGGTGTTCTCATGTGCATGCTATGCTTGTGTCTCCCTCAGGTATCAAGGGGCTAGTCGGTAGGAGTGAAGTCTTCAACTCCGGGAGCAGGTTCCTTCGAGGGCTCGGCAGTCGCATCTTTTTGTTTCCTTTGTCCCTTTTTTCCCTTTCCCCTATCGTGGTGTTACCTGTTGGAGTGGTTGTTACATCCCCGCAGGTGATACCATTGGGGGGATAGGGTTACTTGGCATCTTCCTTCGCTCCCGCTGTATCCGGCTGATAAGGTCAGTGGTTACTTAACCCGTCCGTGACACTGGGTAAGGAACTCCACCTCAACCTGGCAACAGCTCAGGATGGGGGCACCGCTCTCTCCGTCGATGCCCCGTGCTCAGAATATTGAGAATGAGCCTGGAGGAGGCATTCTGAATGCTTTGCAGTTTCTTTAGGAGTTTCTGGGTGATGCCGGCATAGAGTGTGTTGCTATACTTGAATTTGCTGCTGATGACTTAGTGGGTGACTTTCTTTCTGGACTCAGTGGGGATCCACTTGAAGATCATTCAGAGCAGGCATAGCGTGTGGAAGCAGAATGATGAGATGGCTTTTGATCTGGGGGTTCATGGTAAGCGCGGAGTCCAAGATGATCCTGAGATTTTGTGCATCTGTGGGTGTGGGGAGTTCCAAGATCTGCAGGCCACCATGAGTCATCCCAGGCAGAGGGGTTGGAGCCCAGGATGAGAACTTCAGTCGTCGCTTAGATTAACTTGAGGCAGCTGTCCTTCATCCAGGTGGCAACAGCCTTCATCCCGTTGTGGAAGTTGTTCTTAGTGACTGTGGGTTCATTGGTGAGGGAGAGGATCAGCTGAGTGTCATCTGCGCAGGAGATGACATTGAGTCTGGGGTTCCTGATGATGGCTGCAAGCGGAGCCATGTAGATATTGAAGAGAGTGGGGCTCAGGGAGGAGCCCTGAGACACTCTGCAGCTGATCTTTGTGGGTTCAGAGTGGAATTGTGGTAGCCTGACTCTCTCTGTATTCAGCCGGTGAGGAAGGAACGGATCCATTCCAGGGCTTTTTCATGAATGCCGATGTTGTGGAGTCTTGTGCATAGAGTGCAGTGGGAGACGGGGTCAAAGGCAGCCAAGAGGCCCAGGAGGATGAGGGCTGCAGTTTTGCCTCGGTTGAGGAGGGCGCAGAAGTCATCTGTGGTGGTGAGGAGGGCAGTCTCAGTACTGTGATTACTCTGGGGAGCCGGATTGAGAGAGTCCAAGATGTGGTTTGCTTCAATGAACTCGGAAAGTTGGGCGTTGGTGGCCTTCTTGATGACTTTGGCTAGAAAGGGAACCAGTGAGATGGGTGTGAAGTTCTTAAAGTCCTTCGGACAGCAGATGGTTTCTTCAGCAAGGGGTTGATCTCTGCATGTTTCCAGTCTTGTGGGAATGTGGCAGAGTAGATGGAGCAGTTGATGGTGCAGCAAAGCTCAGGGGCAGGGGTTCGAGGGTGATCCGGAGTGGATTCTCTTCATGATCTTGAGGGTGTCAGTGGTAGAGGGAGTTCAGCTGAGCAGGGTCTGCTGGGGTCTGGTGTCGTTGGCTGCAGTGGCTGATAGTGGGGGTGAGAGTCTTGGGTATCAAGGCCATTGAAGCTGTCATAGATCTCCTTCATCTTGTGGTGGAAGAAGGCGCTGAGGTTGTTGCAGAGGTCTTGGGAGGGTGGGATGTCTGCTGTCCCTGTGCTGGGTTTGGTGAATTCTTTGACCATGGTAAAACGTTCTTCGCTAGTGTGTGCCTTGGTGTTGATCCTTTCTTGTAGGGCCGCTTTCTTTGTTGTTCTAATGAGGTGGAGACATCCATGGTGTTGGGGCTTAATCCTCCACAGTGTTTAGGAAGCACCTGACTCTGCTGGTTTTTCAAGCTTGAATATTACAAGGTTTGAACCCAGTTTGTGTACCACTTTGAATTCATTTCTGGTTTTCTGATGGCACAGCCTGTAGCCATTCCGGTCAACTGCAGACCTGCTGTTTATGTTCATTTAATCCAACATGGGCTTCCTAATGCTGATGGTCCTATTACTTTTGTTGTTGAATCAGATGCGGCATATCGCGTTTAAGTTTTTTATTCTTGGGTCACCTTTCTGGCTATAGATGGTCAATCTAATACATTCCATACATAGACCTTATGTGCTTCCAGAGATTCCTCTCACCTACTGGGAACACCAACATTGGTTCCTTGGCACCCTCCCCCATGTAGCTACACCTATATGTTTGGCTCCCCTTAGTAATGAAGGGGAGAACTGGCCGCCTTAGCTGGATATACGACTTACCCTGATATGCAAAATCAGAACTTGCTACAAACACAAGCATTATACCATGTTCTAGTGACCTTATACCGACTTTAAAGTCAATTTGCTTCATGCACCTTGTTAACAGGACCAGCTCAAGTTGGCCTGCAAAGACAAGCTCAGGTGCCTGCAGTGCCTACCATAAGTCCTATAATTGTTAATTTTGTTATGGGCAAAAGACCCACTAATCATGAGGAAATTCTATTTTGGATTACCCAAAGAATCGATTAACTTGGAGCTGTATTTCCCCTATTGGACCACAAAACAAGCACAGGATTTTGACTTTTTGCTCACCCAAAGGGATGGTGCTCTATATTGGAGACTTTAATACCTGGGGGATGATTTGTGTCGCTGTCTACACTGTCTGTCACAGCACTCCCTAGATGTCCGTCCTGCCAGACATACTCAAACAGATACAGAATGAATAAGAAGCAGGTGCTACCCTGGATTTGGGGATAAAACTAATGGGGAATTTTCCCATAGTTTCTGAAATGATTCTGTCTAATGTTAATGGTGAAGCAGCTACTCTGGCTTTATGCCAGCGGCTCACAG
The DNA here is from genome assembly GCA_963921515.1 of Calotriton arnoldi. Lineage (NCBI taxonomy): Eukaryota > Metazoa > Chordata > Amphibia > Caudata > Salamandridae > Calotriton > Calotriton arnoldi. The sequence goes on from CAWUFW010004704.1 coordinate 1,234,771, forward strand.
CAGTTGTACCAGCCGACCGTGAACGTGAGTTTCCTATAATTATTGCTGGTGTGTACACATCCTTAGGGTGCAATAATTTGGGGACCAGACCCACATAACCACCTATTGACAACCTTGTACAGAAAAGGAAGCCAAGCAGGCCCTTGAGTTGGTTAAACCATGGGATAAATCAAAACAACCACAGAAGGGTAAACCTCACAGAGTTTCTCCACACCTGGAGTCCTCTGAGAGGCAGTTCGATATTTGAGATCACAATAAAATCAAGACTCCAAACAGGTATTAGGTTCCTGATACACATTTTCCTTGTTCCTTTCAAGAGTCGTCTGACTAGCAGTACAATAGAGGAGGGCAATCTGATTGCAGACAAGAAGAAGGGTACTTGAAACCACCAAGGGAAATACCATGCTCGTCTGAAATGAAGATAAAGGAGGAGGAGTACCTCATCAAAATAAAGCTCCATTTCAGAAAAAAAAGTTGCAACATCAACTGCTAAATATACCACAAATGCTGAAAACCCTCCTCCTGAACTAGAGTTGGGTGGCAACTCAACTCAATAGCGTTGCGGAAGTCACCATAGTACCCGGAATCTCCACGAATTTCTGGTAGCAAGAGCAACTAATCCTTTTGTTACAGTTGACACTGCGATACACACGTAGCCCCTCCAGATAGATTGTATCATTTAGATATTCAAATAGAAGGTGATGTACAATGCGCGATTAAAGAAATTTTCTGGAAAAATTTGACTTTGTCTTATGGTATTCCTGTTGACGGAGGTTGATTGGCCCCTATCATTTGTACGAGCATCCCCCCAAGGAGAGGATGTATTTTGACTGCTTTTTCTGCTCTTATTCTTGGAAAGGCAAACAAGCATATGCAGCTGAATGGGCTTTTGCACTAGTCCCTTCACTCTATTCCAATCATGTCGGCTGGGATAAGGCTTCTCCTTATCATGTTATACCTTTATGGTCCAGCCCGCAAATGCAACCACAATATCCCATTAATTGAGATGCTAAAGCACCCTTTAAATAAAAACTCTCCCAATTGGAGTACCAGGGAGTAATTGAACCTTGTGTCTCTCAGATGAATAATCCTCTTTTTCCTGTTTTAGAACCAGATCATTCATATCGTATAGTCTTAGAACTCAGACATTTAAACAGTCATAAATTCACATTCCCTGTTCAAAATACACATAGTACAGCACAGGTTAACAATCTAGTCCGTAAAAATACAAAATCACATTGGACATTTAAAATGGTTTCTTCAGCCACAATCTAGCTCCTGAATGCCAAAATTGGACTGCTTTTAGCGCCCTCGGTTTTCAAATGCGATAGGGACACATCCCAATGGGCTATACGAACAGTCTAGCTATATTTGCTGCATGCAAAGTGTTGATTCTCCATGATATTGACCCTGATGCACTGTCCTACGTGGACGATATCTACTTAATGGACGATGAATTGAATCTCCACCTCAGCAGAGTATATCGCATAATATTGGGACTTGCTGAACTTGGCTATAAGTTCAACTTCAAGAGTGTCTTTTTCCTAAGATATGAACTTACGCATGAGGGAAAAAGCCTAGCCCCTCATTTTGTTTTTTAGAAATGTGCACAATTGCAACCTCCAAACATGCTCAGTCCCTGCATATGCACAATGCATTAAACAATTTTATCACTTAATACACCCTGATTTTTCTGCTACATGCTGGACATCAGAACACATAGATACTCTCAGATCTTTGCAATCTGACTTGCTTGAAACACAGCACTTGAATACACGTGTCAATACCACGAACCTTGTAATTCGTATTTTGCCATGTGCAATTGAATTCACTTACACCACTTTTAATGAAAGCAAAACCATGTCAATAGCATATAAGTTGCTGTTATATTCCAAAGCTGAAATGCGTTTTGCATCAACTGAAAAAATACTGACTGCAGTGCAGATAGCTATCCTTAAAGAACGCCCACTTGCACAAGGGAAACACATTATTGTCGTTACTCCTGTGCCGGCCTTAGAAGCTGTAATAAAAGCTAGCATTCCAAACGCTAAATCCCTCCATCATAAATGGATACAAATTACCACATCCTTCACAGCTGTTGATGTAGACTTTGTCTATGACCCTTCTTTACAGATGCAGTAATGTCTACAGTATGAGCATGTTTATCCTAGGCACTCTTCTGTTTTACCCCTTGATCAGTATAAATATGTTATTTACACTGACGGTTCAGCTCAACCTGCTATAGGTTCTAAACAGCAATACTCAGTGGCATGCTCTATTGCTATTGGTGTTATGTTGGACAGTGATTTTCAACCTCAAACAACTTGCAGTCTTTAGATGACTGCACTGCGCAGTTGGGTGAACTGAAGGCTTTGCTTCTTGCACTTGAACGTACGGATATTGAATTCCCCACACTTATAGTGTGTGATCGGTATTGCTGTGTACAGTCTTTTAATGATAATCTACATTATTGGCAACAAAATGGATTCAAAGATTCTAAAGGTAACACACTCAAGCTTAAGATGCTTTGGGTTAAGGTGGCAGACCTCAAAGACAGGTTGCCACAGACTCATGTAACACATACGTTGTCATGAGCATGTTGGTGCATACGCTGCAGGAAATTCCTTGGCTGATGAGACAGCCAAATCTGCAGTTGCCACAGCTACAGTAGCGGTAATTACTCATTCTAAAACTACAATTGATAATGATATCTTGGATGCCCTTAATGCAAATAAAAACGGCACCCATTACCTAAGGATTTTCCTTCTAAATATTCTTATTACTTGAATGAACAGATCAGCCCTTTTGTAACAATTCCAGGGGTTGGCGCTCGTTTGATTCCCAACCAAGACCGCAGACTTGCCTTAGTGATAGCTGCACATGAAGGTATCGCTTCGGCACATGCTGCAGTGGTGGCCGCAATCTTGCTGCTTCAGCAACGTTATTCATGGCACCGCTTATATTAACAGGCCAAGAAATGTGTCCTGTGTTGTGACATTTGTTAACAGATCACAGCTACCACTGTGGCTTGTCCCCGACAGACACACCTGTTGATTTCTAATAAGCCTTTTGGCTGCATTTATTTGGATTACTGTGGTCCACTAATTTCGGCCACTCTGTTCAAATTTATTTTGGTTGCAGTTGATTCCTGCTCTAGGTTCCTCTGAGTTTGGCCACAGCACTCGACTGATGCTCGAACTGTTATTGATGACCTGCAAGTCTTTATCGGGACACATGGATGCAGTGCATTCCATTTGTACCAGAGCCCAGCTTTCTCATTAAAAGCGTATAAGGATGGGGTGTGGCCAAGTGGTCCGACATGGCGGACGTGCTGTTAAACAGCTTCCGAAGCCCAATCCACATTCATCATAATCCTGTCAGCATATCTTCAGTAACTGAGCTCTGTGCTTCAAGATGGGCCCCATATGGCATGCGGATATGCCCGGATTCATTTTTTTTTAGCACTGTCCCAGGGCGCCGTCGGGTAGATTGTTGAGCCTCCATCAAGCTGTGCAGTCTATGGCACACAAACAAGCACCGGACTGCCGTGATGATGGCCCCTCAGTGAGCGCTCTCGCCGGGGACCTTGAATCTTATGCATAGGGAGCTCATCTTAACGAAGCAGTAAAGAAAGGCTGGGGACATACCCGGAATAAGGAGAGAGAGCCGCGCACAACACGCTGCCATCGGGTGGTGCTGTGGCAGAGCAGTGGCTTGGATGTGAAGCCAGTGATGCACATATGCGGGAGCAGTGATCCGGGCATGGGAAAAGTATAAAAGCCAGTGCTTTCCACATTCCAGCATAAAGCAACTAGGAGAAGTAACACACCTGGAGCCGGGCAGACCGTGGAACCCCAATTGGGCTGTGTGGCCCACGGCACATGACCAAGCACCAGACTGCCGTGACATCGGCCCCATGGTGGGTGCCCGCACCCGGGGGCCTTTAATCCTACATACAGCGTGCTCATCATTTAGGAGCAGCAATGCAGGGCTGTGATGCACACAGTGTCAGGAGAGAGAGCCATGTCTAACACGCAGCCAGTGGGAGGCGCCGGGGTGGGGTGGAGGCTCAAAAATTGGGCTCAGTGACATACACATGCAGGGACAGATACTTGACCATCAGGGATAAGGTTAAAGCCCAAGAAGGATATACTCCAGCCATAGAGTAACTCTGGGAAAAGTACAGACCTGGCATGGCAGGAGCGAGCACCCCACCACCTGTATCATCACCTGAAGACAACAGAATCAGAAAGGTGAGATGTGGTCGACAGGTTCTTAGGCCATAACCAGGAGGGGCAATTAGGCATCAAGGACATATAAAAGCGCTGAAGGGATACCACGCATTTCAGCCTGCGTAGGCCAGGGGCAAGGAGGCAGCGCCTATTAGAGGGGGGTATATCTCCTTCCACCGAAGTGGCCATACTAGGCTCTGGTGTGGCCTGTGGCCTGTGGCAGGGGAGGTCTCCCCTAAATGCCTATCACCGTAACCCTTAATCTCTAACCCTCGGACAAGGTGATAATAGACACTGGGCAGATAGCCCAACATCCATCAACCAACTGGGGGTGGCACACGGAGATCGTCCTACCTAGGAGAACTCCCTGTATACCAAAGATGCCCTCCGAGGATCCACAGCAGTCATGTCCAAAGAAAAACCCACTGGCCCTGCGTCTAAGCAATGCACGATGGATAAATTCACTTGTAAGGGTACGGAGATAACCACGGCTACATGTAGCCAGAACAGTGTCCCGGACAATGCAGCACTGGTAGCCGCAATTACTCATTCAAGGGATATGTCAAATGCTAAAATTGGCATGGTGGGGTCTGATTTCATGCTACTACGCCAAGATCTATGCAACGCCGTGGAACGCCTTAGCCAGGCTGAACCTAAGTGGTTCTGGAGTAGAAGATGCGGTTACTGCACTCCAAGGAAAGGTGAGCACCCTCAAGAAACTTACACAAGGACTAGTATCTCGTGTAGAAGATGCTGAAGGTAGAGCTCGTAGAAATAATCTCAGCTTCATGGGCTTCCCTAAGAGCTGCGAGGGCACGGGCATGGGCTCATTCCTAGCTCAATGCTCAAATCATGGATCCCGGACGAAATCCTGTCAACCTGCTTCATAATCGAATGGGCCCATAGGGCTCTGGCCACAAAACCTATCCCTGGCACCAGAGCATGGCCGGTTATCGCTCGCATACTCAATTATCACGACATAGACATTATTCATCGGCTATACCAGGACCCAGGAATCCTTTACTTATTAATCTAACCGCATAATGATATTCCCTGACTACAACAAGATAGTACAACAGCAGCATCAGTCATTTACCACAGCGAAAGCTCACCTTCAGGAATTACGGATCCCATACATGCTGTTTTTCCCAGCACGACTGAGAGTCAGCTACCAAAACCGCACTGTGTTCTTCGACACACATGAGAAAGTATTCCAGTGGAGAGATGAGATCTGCCCAGTGAAGCCACATACGCCTCCACCCCGGGACTCAGACTCATCATCCGGCGACTCAAGACACAGCCAGAATGCCAAGAAAGATAAATGACAACACAGATCAAGATCAACCTGGCACTCCAGATCACAAGGCAACAAACAACCCAAGACCCTCGTCAGTTGATCATGGATGATAGCAAAAGCAACAGGCTCACAGAAACTCAAGATACAAAGAAACTTAACACATCAGAAACAATAATGACTATGCCGGCACGAAAAATGGGCTACAGCACCCAAGTGAACCATCTAGACCTACTCAGGACAATTGTTCGGGGTGGGAAGTTTGGGGAACCATTGGTCGGGTCTTGTGAATGCCCCATTGGGGTGAGCACAGTACCGCATCCCCAACAGATGCTTCAAAGTTCCTTGAGGTATTGTGGTGGGTGTGGGTGGGGGATGGTTGGGAGGGTCAGCTTAGTTTTGGGTACTGTTTAATAAATGTTATTATGGCGCATCTGACACAACTACATAGTGTTCCCCTATCAGATACACCCCTGACCTCTTACACCACACATTCCAATGACAGCTCTTAGAGGGCAGATTCCAGCTGGTAAGCTTAATGTAGTCACATGGAACGTCCGAGGCCTCATAGATAAGGTCAAGTGTGGTGCGGTTCTCAAACAAGCAAAACAAATGGGAGCCGACATCCTGCTCCTACAAGAGACTCATCTCATGCAAACTAGGACTCCATGCCTGGCCCGCTTCGGCTTCATGCACATATTTCATTCAGGATGCACGAGAGGCTCCATAGGGATCACTATATTAATTCAGCAGAAAATTCCCTTCAGTCATACACATACATGGGTCGATCCACAGGGCAGGTACATCTTTGTACAGGGTACAGTGGGTGGAGATTCCATAGTGCTGGGCAGTGTATGTGCCCCCACCTCTAAATCAACCATTCATCAAATGCATCATAGAAATCTGGGGGTCAATACCGGAAAGCCTCGCATTAATTGGGAGAGACTGGAAGGATGTGATCCATCCGGAACACAACAGATGAAAACACACAGCTCTGCAGGGATTACCAAAAGAATCTCGTTTGGGCCCCCTGATGGAGATGTTGGGATGGACAGATACTTGGAGGTCCATACTCCCGACTACATCAGGGTACACATTCTTCTCATCCGTTCATGGCTCATTCTCCAGACTTGATTATCTATTAATCACCAGTGAACACACCCACAGAATACCCGAAGTCGAGATCATGCCTTGAGGCCTGTCGGACCACTCCCCAGTGAGGCTACAATTATTAATCGGTCCTAAACAGCCCCCCTTTTGTTGGCGCCTCTCACTCTGGCACATGCAGAATCCACACTACAAAACTCATATATATAAAGCCTTACTAGACTACTTCTCATTTAACGAGGATACGACTTCTCCCAGTACAGTTTTATGGGAAGCAATGAAGTCAACTATACGTGGTTTCGATATAAGCTACTGTGCAGCAGATCGGTATCGGAAAAAACAGATGCTACTACAAATGGAAGCACACCTTTTAGAATTAGAGCAACAGGGCAGGGAAGGAGATGGGGCAGTGCGCATAGGCAATTAGGCTTAATGCAACAAAAATACCATAGAGAACTGCTAGACAAAGCTAAATGTGCTTGGTATGTCACACAAAGCAGGATATATCAATGGTTCACATACCGGCAATTAAATCACAAGGCGACAGCAAACTCACAGACCCAGTCAAGGTAACTCATTGTTTCGCCAAATTCTATACATCGCTATATAGCAAACATAAAGTTCTCACAGAATCCCAGAATGAGGATTTCTTCTGTGATATACCACCCAGGGTGCCCTCCGATGAGACACGAGAGTCCCTGGTACCCCCGATCACCCCTGAAGAACTAACCACGGCCATTTCAGAAATGCCACCTGGGAAAGCTCCGGGCCCAATGGGTTTCCTTGTGAGTTCTTCAAAGTGTTTATGTCTATATTAGGACCCCGATACCTGGTTACCCTCAACCGTGCCCTGAAAGATAAATGCATGCCACTCGACTGGAGACATGCAGAAATGGTTGTCTTCCTGAAGCTAGGACGCCTACCTGAACTCTGTTCATCTTACAGGCCAATCTCTCTTTTAAATCTAGAAGCCAAACTATTGGCACAAGTGCTGGTGAATAGATTGATACCCCACCTGGCCGACCTGATTCCTTCAGACCAAGCCAGCTTTATGCTGCAAAGAGCGATGCAACACAATATACGTCGGGCACACAACGCAATTGCAGCGGTGGATCGATTGGGCCAATCTGCTGCCCTGCTCCTTGCAGATATCAACAAAGCATTTGATTCCGTTAGTTAGACATATATGTTTATATTGCTGAAACACTTGAACATGGGCCCCACATTCATAGCTCACATCTGATTACTATGCACAGCCCTTACAGCTTCAATTTGGGTGGCGGGCGCAGTATCAAACCAATTCCCAACAGGACAAGGCACCCGGCAAGGATGCCCCCTCTCCCCCTTCTTATTTGCCCTTGCCTTAGAACCATTGGTGGCATGGGTGAGGCATGACACCTTAATACGGAGTTTTGAGTGGCCACCGGAGATATCAGACTGCATAGTACTGTACGCGGATGGTGTCCTCTTCTTCTTGACAGACCCTCATAGATCCTGTTCGAGACTCCTTCAAATCATGCGTATATTTGGTGAGACATCAGTTCTACACATGAATATGCCAAAATCATCTGTCTGGGCATTGAGGGGGACCCTGGGGAGCGGATGTTGTTTAGAAGAGCTGACAATAGCAACCAACGGCCTACAATATCTTGGAGTTTATCTATCAGATGCTCAATCAGTCTCATGGGACAGCAATTTAGGTGCCTTGAAAGATCGGGTTAAAGCAGAGGTGCACTCCTGGTCCAATCTCCCCCTTTCACCCTACAGAAGATCAGCCATCTTTAAGATGGTATCCCTTCCCTGCCTGTTATACCAACTGCAATCCCATCCATATCCAATTCTATGACATGGTTTCAACAAATCAACACAATACTGGGGCAGTTTTTATAGGGAGGTAGCAAAGCACGAGTAGCCCTTGGCAACTGCTTCCAATACACATCCTGTGGTGGTATCTCCGCTGCAGATATACAATCATATCACGCAGCTCTGCATCTACAGATCCTGAACGAATGGTGGTATGGCTCCAGAAATGACCCAGCGTATAGAGTGGAACAATGGATTTTGGGTGACCCCTCTCTTTACACGTACCCGTATAAGAGATGAGACCCAAAAAATCTACCCCCTGCGACTAGGTGACAGTCTCTCTGCCAGATGGGCTGGTGGAGCCGCATCACTAGAAAAACACCGTTGTGGTGAAACCGCCTACTCCTCCAAGTGGCAGACCTTCAGGGATTCGCACACTGGGACCAAATCGGGATCTCCATCGTTGGAGACGTTATGAAGGGTCCCGTCCTCAAATCCTTCCAGGAACTCCAAGCAGAATTCTCCATGCCCCACACACAATTTTTTAAGTACCTTCAATTACGACATGTTCTCCTGCCATATATACGAGACTTAACTACTATTCCCGAGTTTAACCCACTGGAGGGCAAAATCTGATGGGGGACCTCAGAGAACACAAAATTATGAAAATCTATCAATCCCTGATCACGAATAACCCCAGTACCTTAAATGGCCTGCGGGCAGCATGGGCAATGGACTTAGGCCCAATTGATGATGATGATTGGACAGAAGCACTAGAATCACCTAGAGGGGCAGCGATCTCCATCCGCCTAAGACTCAAACAATTTAAATAGCTCCATAGGGTATACTATACCAGATACAGACTATGGAGGACGGGGCTGATTACATCCCCACAAGGCCTACGATGCCATCAAGGAACATTCCTACATACGATAGGGACCTGTGTAGCCCTAGATTGCTTCAGGCAAGGCGTGATAAACTGCCTGGTGGAAGTGTTAGTATCGGACCTCCCCAGATCCCCCAAACTCATACTATTACATTGCACCGAGGGAATAGGGGAGAATGGACATAAGCGAAATCTACTCTTCCTCGTCCTTATGCTAGCTAAATGTGACATAACAAGACTATGAAAAGCATATACTCCACCCCACATAGGTGCATGGAAGAAAGGCATGGACCTTAATATGGGTCTGGAACTTCAATTTTCATGGCACGTGGTTGCACACTAAAACACGCCAAAATATGGCAAAGATGGGCAGATTATATAGGCTTATCACTGGACTCCAACACCAAACTGCGCCACAGATTGGAAGAAGAATTTCTGTCATTCCGGCAAGATGAAGATAATACAAATCAGGTCAGAGCCCTAAATTAAAGGGGAAGGTGGGTGGAAACCGGGTCAGGAACAGATTGTTTAGATGTGCAATGTTTTATACAGTTCGGTTGCTGTTTGTATCAGTCCCCTCATATGTATAGTAGCTATAACCAGTGAGAATATTGAATTATTGATGTCTCTCAAAATGGATATGTATGCGTTCATTTCTCCGGGTTACTCCGGTCTCTATGGTTCCAAATTTCAATAAAATATGTTGTGATAAAAAGCGTATAAGGATTCTTTGGCATCACTGGGTGTACATGTGCATTATTCTTCTCCATATAAGCCTGAGGGCAATTCTGTTGTGGAAGAATGAACCGTGACATAAAGCAGTCCTTACAGCTAGAGTATTAGGCACTGGGCGTAGTTGGATCCATCATCTATATGGAGTTCAACGAGCTCTAAATAACCTCACTAAAAGATCTCTCACAGCTGGTTGCTGGGTGCACTTCACCTAGCTGCTAGACCCTTACGGCAGAGGGGAGAGTGCTTGCATGTACTGATGATTGGGCCTCCAAGGAGTGCGAACTAATTACTGACCTTGGTGCCTGAACTTGAGACCTTGATGTGGTAGAGATTCCCGACCTGGCCTAGGGCACTGTGGAGTACTTAAGGTCATAGATCCCCCTATGGCTGTGGAGCTGAGGTAAAGTGAACCTGGTCCGCTGTGCTGCCTAACCCCCATAAAGATCACAGGAAATTTACTGTGCTACTGATTGGAGACAGCTGGGGGCCCTGTGCCTTCTGGATTACTGCACCCTACCAGCGGTCAATAGTGTATTTCTGGGCCCTGAGAGGCAACCTGCTTGACTATATTTTCACGGAGTCACTTTATGGCAGAACTGGACCCTGACAAAAGCTCACTGTCAAGCTCCGCTGATAGACCCAGGATATGATACAGAGAGGGCCTTGGGAGATGCCTTGAGCTCTCTTGCTCTGCATCTTGGCAACCGGGAATTAGGCACTGGGCATACTCCCCATCATTTTCCCTGCACTGAGGCACTCCTGTGCTGAAACTGTGGAGATAAAAGTGCATTACCCACCCACATATATCTCCCATACATAAGCTATTATCGTGGGCAAAGCGACCAGAAAGAAGGACCTTAACATGCAGGGCCTGGCCCTGAGTATTGCTTTTGAGAATGCAGATGTAGATGGAGCGGCTTTACCATTGATGGGACCTTCTGGGGCCATTAAGGATAATGGGGTAAACCCTGTGTCCCTCAGAACCTGGGTATGAGCAATATAAACTACAGTGAGTTCTGTTGGGTGGGAACATATGCTTAGCAGAACTATTTACTGATAAATGAAAAGGTCAAAACAGATCAAAACAGATCAAAACAAACCAGAAGCAAAACATCACTTTGTTTAAAAAATTGTATGTATTATTTATAATTCATAATTAGGGCTCCGGTTTTATGGTATTTATTTTTAACATTTCCGTCTGTATTTATCCATATTTATTTTTTGTCATTTTATCTGTATATATCTGTATTTATTTTTGTCATAAGCAAAAAAAGACATTGCAGCTAGTATTTTTCCACATTTATTTAAATAGACAGTGCACACGGTTGTTATAGGTTTAGCTATATGTATATATGCGCCAAATTAAGTAAACACAATACAGTCATCTGAAAACTTTGCCACAGACTACTTGCAGTATTAGTGAGCTGCTGCTGTGTTACAATATTGAAAACACTGTCATTAGCCATGATTATTAAATGTAAACACATTTAGAATTTAGACAAGTGCACCGTTGCACTTTCAGTGACCTGAAATTAGCCCCCCCCGCCCCCCAAAATTTGGCTCTAGTTGCGCCTCTGCCAACTACGGTGGCCTGCAGAGGACACGACGTGACTGCAGTTTCGTCTCTGAATTCCTTTGCTACTTGCACACGAGCGTGGAAAGCACCTGCCCTCTGGGGCACAGAGCAATCACACGTGTGTTCCCACTTTGGCCCGGATTAGATGTGCTGAAAGGCGCTTTCAATTCATCGCCTTCACGTTTGACACCGTTGGTTGTCTCTGCATTCAGAAAACAAAGGCTGAACATTCACAAGGTGAGGGGTCTGTCACTAGTACAAGGGCCCCTTGAGCCAAGCAGAGGGGGCCCCTCATATCAGCAGCTTCGACCTCTGCACCCATGAACCCAAGAGGGCACATTTACGTAACTTTAATGCAATTTAAACCCTGAATTAGGAGAGAACACGTAATTGTGTGCACCACTGCTCACTGCTGGCATCAGTGAAAGTGTGCAATGCTGGCAGCAAACACGCGTGCCTGTCAGCACTGCGCTTCCAGAGCAATGCTTCTGTAAGGCGCTACGAGGCAGCTGCCTGGGGAGTTACTAGGTGGGTAGCAGCAGATTGCCCCTGGAGCCACCAGCCACGATCGTAGGGCACAGGCTTTGCCTCAAGGTGCGCAAATGAATGCCCTGGTGAAATAGGCGTTCCTCTTCAAGGCTGCTGGGCACAGACCTGGGCACCTCATTTTTGAGTGAGGTGCTGCAAGACGTGCACCTGCCCGTGGGGGCACATTTGAGTACTCTTAATAAAATACACGGCAGCAACGCACTGCGTGTGTGTGCAAGATCAGGTGGGAATCACTCGTTCTTGCAGTGTGCACCACCTGGCTGCCTCTCTTTTTGGGTGAAGTGCTAAAGAGACTGGCGCGCAATGCCCATTGTGCTCAAAGGGCTTCAGCCCCCCTCCCGCCCCCTTGTGTGTCAGCCCGGGCTGAGACAGCTTCCCAGGCACACACAAACATGAGCTTATCGCAGCCGCACCCGAGTACTTCACAGGTCTTTAAAAGACCATTTAAGTGTTAACTAGGCACCTGCCAGAGATTAATGGCCCAGCAGCTGTTAATGTGGGCAGGCATACACTGCAATCAGGAAAAGGGGCGTGGCAGCCAACCCTGGGCTGGAGCACGGATTGCCGAACAATTTTCGGAATCTGATTTGGTTGTATTTTTCCGCTTCGATTTATAAATACAGACGGAAGGAAAATATTTTTCCGTCTGTATTTATATGTATAAATCCGTTTAAACGGAAAACCGGGAGCCCTATTCATAATTATAATACTTTGTATATGTCTGTAACATACACAAATGGTAAAATAAACATCAAAAAGAAGAACGTGACTTTAGTGAAACGAGTGACATAAAGTACAAATGTGCTTATAGAAGATAACCAAAATATACATAAATTAGATACATATATATACATAAAGTAGGACTGTCTCTCATAAAGTACATAAAGTTCTATCAACACCCTTTGGACTGACTTCCTCTTAGTAAAAGGGGTGAAGAGACTAGGGACATGAGCAGATAGAAGAAGCATCGGCGTTTCAAACCAGACTGTATGCGTGATTAAATAAATGTCACAGAGGGTCTTCCTCAGGACTGGAGTATGAAATGTGGACAGCCTATTCAAAATGACTCCTCTAAGCCTGGATGGAGTATGGGAGCATGTGAGAATAAATCATATCTCATGCGAAGAATAAATCTCGATTAGCAGAGCTGGAATTACTGATATCCAAAAAGTAATTTGAGAAAGCAAGAGGTAATTTCTTAGTAAAATTGCTTTGGCTGATTGGTTATTGACCAAATCGATCAATGATAAATCGACGGGTAAATACTTAATTAAGTATTAACTGGCAAAAATGTCCCTGATTTCCAACAATAGAGATTTCCACTGTCCGGTTGGAATCTCAGCGGAGTTCCGGCAGCAAATGCCAAAATTCCTCAGCAACCCGTTGATCGCTTTGGTCGTCAAACAATTCCAGCTCTTAAATAATCAATCAGCCTACTCAGCCAATACGAGAGGGACAATGGTGTGGATCCGATCAGGGGTTCCCTTCCAACAAACTGGTGATTTGATTGACCTGTTGGGAATATTTGTAGTAGTAACTGGTCGCCTCCATGGAAGGGATATAGCAATAATCAGTATCTATGCTACGAATGCGGACCGTGGGGTGTTCTTTGCAGAGCTGTTGAGGGCTTTGGTCCTGAACCTGGTGGGCTCAATCATTATGGTTGGAGATTATATTTGTGGGGCGAACCCCATGCTTGATCACTCCCATCCCCCCTGCGGGGCTCCCCAATTCTCAGAGCAGCCTGTAAATTCTCCGATTGGCAAATGGAATGGGAACTTTTTGACTACTGGTGATTTCAACACCTGCAAGAGCAAGATTACTCCTTCTTCTCACCTCTACATGACCTCCACATTTTCTTAGATGTGTTTCTATGCACCCCAGATATTTATGGGTTGGTACGTACTATTGAATATCTATCCAGAACCATATCCAACCATAACCCGGTCCCACTGCACTTGGGATGGAAGAGAACCTTACCCTGGATCCCAACTGGAGTTCCTTGAGGATCTGGTTTTCCAGGATACTGTGGGAAATAGCATTAGGCAAGACTTTGGAGACAACACTGGCATGGCGTCAACTGGAGTGGGATGCTTTTAAAATAGTATATGGGGGAGGTGAATATCCAAATCATCTGGAATGAGACGCACATTAATGACTGAGGTGTTATCTGCTGAAGAGGCATTGAGGACCATTGAACAGCGTAGACCAGGTCACCCAGATCTCCAGCCAGATCTATTGGAGGCTAAAGAGAAGGATGAAGAGCTAGTTGAAAGGCTTAGATGATTTGATTCTGGAGCCTACATGACCAGATCACTTGCAGAGAGAGACTCCACTGGTTTGCTCTTAGGTTGGACCGTGAACCCTGCAAAAAGCAGCTTGGTTATTGTGGAGCTTGAAACTGACCAGGAAACCAGTCTCTACCAACAAACAGACATCAATCTGGAATTCTACTATTACTAATCTGGCCTCTACCTGAGCACCTGTGACCAGTCTGATACTGACATCAGTGCTTTTCTGGCACCCTTGACTTTCCCGACTATTTTGCCCTAGAAGGCTGAGGATCTGGGAGGGGAGATTACCCTGCCAGAGGGTAGAGCAGCTATAAAAGCTACAGTCCAGGGCAAAACGCTGGGGACAGATGGGCTCCCGATAGAGCTCTATGCTGCATATATACAAATGAGCTGGCCCCCAAACTAGTGGACCTCTATATGGAGGCTAGGGATAACGGAGTTTTACCATCCTCTACTTGTGAGGCCCTAATTATGCTAATAATGAAACAAGGGAGGCCAGAACACGACAAGATAGCACACTGGCCATTATTGATGAATGTCGGTTATAAAATCCTCAACTGGATCCTTGCCACTAGACTCCTCCCTCATGTGACCAAGCTTACACACTCCGATCAAGCGGGATTCATTCTTGACTGTAACACGGCAATCAATATTCTGAGACTTCTCACACTATTGGTAGCTGATACCTATGATCTATAGGGAGGCAGCAATCTTCATGGTGGATCTAGAAAAGTCTTTCAACAGACTGGAATGGGCCTTTCTCTGCAGTGTCATGAAGCACTTCCAACTGAGGCAAGGGATGGTAAACCGGACCAGGTTGCTTTATACAGATCCCATGGACAGAGTCAGGACAGGGCAACTTATATTAGAGAGCTATCGGGTGGGATGAGGGATCGGACAAGTGTGCCCTTTGTCACCCTTTTATTTATCCTTGCAATGGAGCCACTCGCCTGCTACACCAGAGCTGTGAACAATTATCTGGGTATAGTGATGGGTAGACAAACTCACCACATTGCCTTTATGCCAACAATCTCCTGATGTTCCTGCAAAATATGACAGAGGTTCTTACGGATGCTCAGGGACTAGTGGAGAAGTTCGGATCACTTTCCCTGCTGAGAGTTATTTGGCAGAAATAGTGACTATTCCCTACATTGGCAAGTAGTGGCCCCCCGGGGGGACTGACAGTATTACAATGAGAGCCCCGATGCTTGCAATATTTTGGGGTATGGATCAACCCAACTGATTTACTGAAAGGGAACCTAGGAAAGGTGATTCAAGCTCTTCATGTAAGCATTGACTTTTGGAAGACGCTCCCTCTTTCGGTTGCATGTTAAGGAGCACTGTTAAAAATGGTTTCACTCCCCCGGCTCTTATATTTCTTTGGGGTACTACCAGTGTGGATTACTCGGGCAATATTTAGAGAGACTGACTCACTTATTACTGCATTTACATGGGGATCGGGCTGTAGACTAGTGGCTCTGACCACATTGCAAAGACCGGTGGGGAAAAGAGAACCAGCAGTTCCTGACTTTGAATCTTATTATCTTGCTGTGCAGCTACAGTGGCTGACACAGTGGTTTATGGGCAGGTGGACACCTGGGCGAGAGATGGGTCCTTTTGTGCCTGAACTTCACCAATTGATTAGAGTGCTGATACAGCTTAAGTGCCCTAGAAGGGGTGACACCACAGAATTGCGAGTGACGCAGCGCTATTGGACCAGATGTCTGCAAAAAACATAAGTGAGAGTGCCTGATTCACTTGACATACCCATGGTGACACTAGAGGTACTACCGCATGGAAGAGATTGGAGAAGGGTAACAGAGGGGGTGATTGCAAGAGACAAAATACTCAGGGACTTATTTGGAATCAAGGTACTCCTCATGTTCAAGGAGTTCTGTGTGGAGAATGATCTCCCTCCGGACCACTTTTTGCTCCATGGGACCATGACTGCACCAATCCATAAACACTAGGGTGCCGGCTAGTCAGAACCCCCACACCACAAGAGTTGTACTTGTGCAGCAACATCTTCAGGGTCCTTTAAAACTGTTACCTGCCTATATTGGACAATTCGAGAGGCTATGTTGCTAGCCCTGACCAACCTCCAAATCCGATGGGAGGAAGACCTGGGGAACCCCATACCGGAAGGAGACTGGGCGGCCATATTAGAAAGAGTAACCAAAATATCGAGGAACACCCATTTTAAACTCATATACTTCTATGTCCTACACAGGGCGTACTTTACTTCTGGAAGAATGATTAGATACTTTCATACAGTGAGTGTGTGTCCAAGATGTGGGAGGAGAGAGCAAAATGTACACAAATGTTCTGGAATTGCCCTATGTTCGCTGCCTACTTGGACGGAGTCACTGGAATAGTGCTGATGTTGTTGGCAGTGATGTCATATGCATTCCAGGACACTGCCGTCTAAGCTGGGTCCCACACACTGCAAAAACTAAAGTCCCAAGTAGATTTCAGGACCTAGCTTTTATTCTTGCAAAAAAGGAAAATCACCAGGAACTCGGAGGCGCCAGGGGGACCCCGGGCAGCAATATGGCAAAGAAAATTGGAACGCTGAACGGGATATGACAGTGCAGTACTGCTCCAAGAGGCTAGATGTGGTCGAGGGTCATTAGATGTGGCCAGGGCCTGGGAGGCACTGATAAAGTGTGTGAAAGTCCCAGACCCTGCCACCATCAGACACATCATCAGAGACTCCCTAGGGGTGACTCATTCTCTAGGTGGCTAGTTCCCCTCATGCAGCGGTTGGTGAGGCTAAAATACTGATGGGACATCAGTGGATCAAAAGAGCAGATTAATGATTTTGTAGGACTGTTCACAGTGAGAGACTCTCACCTAAAACTTCACCGTGAGTTGTTTGGCTCAGCGGCACGACTGAGAGAGGTGGGTGGGTATTGCAGGGTGAAATTGCATGCAGAGTTTTTATAGCAGCTGTTATGTCATAGATGGGCCCACGAAGGAGAGATTAAAGTACATAACATGACTGCTAATTGTTTGATAATGATGAAAATCAATAACATTTTTTGAAAAAAAAATGAAGGTTGATTGAGATGAAGGTCAAATTCTAGGTACGACGAAAGGTGTACCGTCAGCATGCCAGATTAATGAACTAGTTCATGAATGGCGGCCGTAGTCCAAACTTTAAAACAGCCCCTTAATATCTCTCTGAGATTCAAAGGAATGTATTTTATGACATACATCAGTTCCCACAGACTGAAGCTCATGGCTGGGGCCCTCCATTGAGAGACTCTTCCATCTATCTACTGGTTCCTTATGTACAATCTAATTAAACTACTCTACAACATTCTCTGTTAGCAGGAAAGTACATTTTCAGACGTATGTGACTTTAAAGAACCAGAATTTTCATTTTGATAATTTCATAAAACCCAGAGTTTGAAGGAACAATGTGCTGCTAGAGATTGCAAAGAGGACCTACAGGAGATTTGGACTCTGAATTCAATGAATTTGCTCTTATGGAGCTGAGGCAGTCACAAAAATGCAGGATTTCTACCTTCAAAAAAAGGACTAACTTAAAATGTAAAACTGTAAACAGGGAGGACAATACAATCTTACACCTTTCACAGTCATGCTTATGTGCGCTGCACGGTACAGAGACAGCACTGGGAGATGTCATTGATGGGATCTGGATGGCACTTGACATAGGGGACCCCAATCCTATTGGTCCTATTGGATTTATCAGCAGCGTTTGACATGATCTCCCACTCCATCCTTATCAGCAGATTACATGAAGCAGGTATCCATGGCACAGCTCTGACATGGCTAAGGGATTTCCTCAACAATCATTCCCAACAAGTGTGTTTGGGACCTTTTAAATCCAGGAAGATATTAGTTAAGAAAGGAGTCCCCAAAAACTCTTATTTGAGTCCTACACTAATCAACATATATCTGGCTCCTCAGGCCCATGTTGTGAGATCCTGCAGAGTGGAGATTGTGTCATATGCCGACGACATTCAGTCACTTATTTGTTTCAGACCAGAGTCAAACCAGATGCAGCAGTGATTTAATCATTGAATGAGAGAAATTTCTAACTGGATTACTTTGAATTGTGTCCAGGTAAATAACCACAAATATGAGATCGTACTGTTTGGAAAAGAATGGGAATTGTTGTCACCAGATTGGCGGCCCTCTGATCTAGGGCCTGCTCCCCTTCTTAAGCAGGTAGTGAAGAACTTAGGAGTAAAAATCTACTGAGTGTTATCTATGAGAGAGCAGGTCAACACAACATGTGACATGTGCTTTGCCACAATGAAATTGGCAAAAAAGGTTTTACCTTGGCTGCCTTCCACCTCCAGTAAAACGTGAGTCCAGCCACTGATTATAAGTCACCTGGATTATGGCAATGCAATGTTGGTGGCGCTAATACTTCGTTAGTGGCCCAACTGCAGCTGGTGCAAAATAACGCTGCCAGATTGTATGCAATATGCTTAATACTCTACAAAATTTGCCAAAAAAAAAACATATCATTTTTAAACTGTGTTGCCTAACCCACAAGGCCTTCTATAAGGACTGATGATGTATAAGCCCACCAGACAGCTAAGATTGTCTAATAAAGCTTTGCTACAGATCCCCTGCATAAGTTCTGTTAAATTTAGGGGCAGGGTGTTTTCCTATCTAGCACCGTTTCATTTGAATACCCTCCACTCTGCATGTCAGTTCCTGTTCCAATTCAACAAAATTGCTGAAAACATGGTGGTTCTAGAGTTTTTCTTGTCTGGTGAATTACAGTGCAGCGCCGAGATATGCCTACGGGGATAAATCACGTGCGATATCAAGGTCTTAGAACATAGAATGTACCCAAACGACGGTCCTATGCAGGAAGCAGGTGGGAGCATACTGCCTCACACGCCAGCATGCAGTTTGCCCCATTGTATTATGGTAAATGCTGTACAATTTCACACTTACTTCAGTTGTAGTTTGTTGCTTTTTACCTTAGTGGATGCAGCTAGTGCTGTATATCTCTAGACATGTGTTTCTCGGTTTAGCCCTTCATCAGTAGAGAGCAGCAGACTTTTCAATGGGTTGCTGGAAATGCTGCCAAAGTCCTCTCAGGTCTCAGTACCACTCACTGGCACAATGGTGCATCAACCAGAGCTCGTCAGGTCGCTGGCTCAAGGAAGCCTTTTTACACAGGAAACAGGCAGGAGTACACTGCCTCACACCCCAGCATGCAGTTTGCCTCATTGCATTATGGTAAATGCAGTACAAATGTGCACTTACTTCAGTTGTAGTATGTAGTTTTTCACCTTAGTGGGTGCAGCTAGTGCTGTATATCTCTAGACATGTGTTTCTTGGTTTAGCCCTTCATAGAAGATAGCTGCAGACTTTTTCTGGGGTTGCTGGAAATGCGCCAAAGCAATAATAAAGTAAGCGCTAATTGTGAACTGCATTCACCATAATGCAAAGGGGCAAACTCTGCTGGGATGTGAGGCAGTGTGCTCCCATCCCCTTTCTGTTTAAAACGGCTCCCTTAAGCCTGTGAGCTGACGAGATTTTGGAGATGCACCGGTTCGCCTGTGAGAGGTACTGAGGACTGTGGCAGCATTCTCTGCAACCCCTGATAAAATAATTTGCTGATCTCTACTGATGAAGGATAAAATTCAGAAACATGTGTCTAGAGATGAACAGCACTATTTGCGCCCACTGTGGTGACATACTACTACTAATATTAAAAAGCGCTAATTGTGAACTGCATTTACCATAATGGGGCAAACTCTGCTGGGACATGAGGCAGTTTGCTCCCACCCCCTTCTGTTTAACACAGTCCATTGCAATCAACTTGAAAACATGCCATAGAAAAGTCAGCCTCATGAATTAACATTGACTTCGGCTTTCTCCAATGATTTGCAATTTGTTTAGTAATTCATAACCTCTGATCCGTCTTAACAGATTTTTGTTGTTTTTATGTCATTTTATTCATATCCTTTTTTGATTTTATAGTAAATTGGTTTTCCATCTTCTTTTAGGGAGATCTGTCACTTTAACATGCAGCTAGTAGCTCTAAGTCCAATCTGCCCCATTCAAACCTTATTATTACTTCTTGGCCTGTGGGTGACTGAACATAATGGGAGCTCACCCATTGGTCTCTCCCCTAGTCAATAAACCGTTTTCCTACATTGGTGGTCAGCAGGGCATGCAAGTATATTCAACTGCCTTAAATGTTGAGAATCCAAAGTCCCATATTGCATTTGGTAATAATCATGTTTTTTTTTTTTATTCTTATATATTAACATGTTTCATTTTTGATTGGATCATTTTTGGTTTTTGCAAATTTTTTAAATTCTTTTTGAGAGGATTATAAAGTTCGATCTGATTACCCATGTGGCCTATCTGTAACAACCCTCTGTTGCCTGTGTAAGGAAATAGGGCTTAAACTAAGTAAATTGTATAGAAGCCAGATCCCCTAAAAGCTCTCGGGCCTCCTAAAATGGCAGGTGAGTTTATATCACTTCAATAGAAGAGAAGCAAGAGGCCCTAGGGGAAATGCCTGCATATCTCCTGAGTTGCTAGTAGCAGTGTGCCAGCTCACACATTCACCCCAAACTACTAGTTCAGCTGAGTTAGTCTGTGCCTTCCACCAGAGAAATGAGGACATTACAGGGTGGTAGAGTTGGGCAGGGTAACCCACTAGAGTTTAACATTCAGATTTTCTGCCAAAGTAGGCACCATGATGACAGAAAATTTACTTCCTAAGTGTATTTGTGTAGAAATAGTTGGGTGTGGTTAGAAGAGATTTGGTCAATTAAGACCTGCGTGTAATTTACTTGCACTTAAGATCAAAAGGCAATTTTATTGGAAGGTTTTAAGATGGCATACTTTTAGAAAAGACTATATTTCTGTAGTTAAATTCTACAAAATAGATTGGGGTACTACATTGCATGTGATATAGCACCTGTCAATTATTATTGATTCCACTATATTGATCTTCTACAACATTGTAGGTAAGTAATAATTACTACTCCTAATTCCACTTACATTCACCTCACCAGTAATTGTATGTGCAGAGAAGAATAGTTTACATATACTTTCTCTACAAAAAAGTGGTATGTTGATGTATTGGATATAATATTATTATAGATTGATATTAACTTACTTCATATAGTCTCATACAACCATAAAATAAGACTACAGCCTGTATAAGTGGCAAACTTTATATTCATTTTGGTTAATAGCTAATAAAATACATTTATGTTGATGGTGCAGAGGCCTAGGCAGTATAATTAGATAAAGACTAGGAACCCTTATTCACGGATTGGAGGGTGTACTGCTGGTAAAAAAGGGGGGCAGGTGTCAGGGAGGACTTCCTCTACTTATTTAGAGATCTCCATCCATCTGACGTGCATCACTCTGCTATGATGGGAGCCACAGCAGCTCCCTTAATAGTAGTGAAGTTTGCCAATTGAGTGCCATGTTTAAAATACGTACGAGGCAAAAAAAAATGTGTTCAGAAAAAACAAATACCCATAGCAGGAGCTTTTTTTCAGAAAAAAAGTAAATGGCCTGACATTGGATGAGCTTCTTTCCCTGCATGTGGAGGCATTTAATGTTTTGTCAGCCCGTTTGTAGCATTCACCACATGGTGGTTACGGGCAGAAACAATGGGTGACCTAGCCTTACCAAAAACAAGGCTGAATGCCCCTCAGTTTTGTCCAGCGGTCCTGTGGTAAGTAGACTGCTAACACAGCAGCGTCTCTGACTCTAAATAGAGTGGGGGACCTGCAGTTTTGGTGTAGCAGGAAGATTGCTGGTTTACAACCTTCCTCTCTTCATAGACCCTGTAGTAAAATCCCTCTTTTTGCATGATCAATCCCATTGTGTTTTTGGAATGATTGCTGCTGGTTTTTTGACTCTGCACTAGGAGTTTGATAACCAGGCCCCAGAGCATGTGCTCTGACCCCTAACACATCTCAACATTGGATATACTCTTCTTTGGCTTATCCAACTTACCTACAAGTCCCTAGTATATGGTGCAAAGTGTACCCAGGGCCTGTAAGTTGAATGCCATTGGTGTACTGCAGAACCTCTTGTGCCACCTACATATTTTAAATATTCATAATTCACCCCTAAGTAGGCATTACTGCACAGAAGGCAGGGTGCCAGTTACTTAAATCTAAACAATGTAAACGTTTAATGTTAAACATGTCCTTACAGTGACAAGGCCCTAAAAGCTAGTGTTAGAACTGGGGGTCTCTAGTCGGCAGAGGTAGGTACCTTTGTCCAAATAGGGACCCTTGCTTCTAGTCAGGGTAAGGGGGATACACTACTAAAATAACCCCTGCTCACCCCCTTGTTAGCTTTGCATGAGCAGGCAGGCTTATCTCAGAGGCAGTGTGTAAAGCATTTGTGAACACATACAGTAATACAGTGACAACACTACAGATGGACACCACACAGGTTGTATTATAAAAATAAATATTTTTATATAGACTTAACACAAGACCCAAAACGACAAAAAAACACAATACACTATGAAAAATATGAATATCAATGGTAGAAAATAGTTCAGTTCAATAAAGATGGTAAATGCGACACTCAATGTTCAATGTACCTTTGGATGCGTAACGCGATACAAACAAAAGAGTTGCAGGGAAGGTGATGCGTCGGTTCCTTACACGCAAGAAGGGTGATGCGTTGGTTCCTTGCTCCGGGGGAGGTGATGCGTCGGTTCCCTACTGCTGCGTAGGGGACGGTGATGAGTCGGTTCCTTACCGGAGAGGAGGTGATGCGTCGGTTCTTCACCGTGTGGGGAGGTGATGTGTCGGTTTCTTACTGCGCTTCTGTGGCGATGCGACCCGCAGCGCCGCGATGCGATGACGACCCGATGCAATGAAACAAAATGGCGTCTTCCTCTTGATGCGACAACGAAGGGGCGATGCGTGCACGCCCGACGGCCGTGCGGCGACTCGGTGAATCTTTGGAGCCGCAACAGGCCCTGCGACACGCTTCTCCGATGATGCGACGGCGTCTGCTGCGACGGTAACACTCTTCTCCGGTGATGCGAGGCGCTTCGGTGATGCGATGGCGGCAGCGGCGGCACGCTTTCTCGGCGATGCGACGACAACTGCTGCGGCGGCGACACGCTTCTTCTACGTGAGACTTCAGCAGGAGGCAAGCTCAATCTTCAAGCCCTTGGAGATTTTCTGAAAGATGATGAAAGTAGGCACAAAGTTCCTTTCTCCTTTCTTTGGCAATCAGGCAACCACTGTAGGCCAATCCCTCAAACAGCACACAGCATAGGGATAGTCTCCTCCTTGAGTTTCTCTGGTTCCTCTCCTCAGCAAAGGTTCTTCTTGTTTCTCATAAGTGATCTAAAGTCTTGGGGTCAGGGCCCCAGTATTTATACCCATAAATCCTTTGTCCTCTGAAGACAGAGGGTCCTGTACCTAGTCCAAACCAGTTCTGGGTGCATTCTGCCAGTGCGCACCCTCTTCCTTTGTCAATGTGGGCCAGGGACATCAGACGCACCACAGGAGGTGGAGCCAGCATTGTGGAAGGCAGGCACAGCCCTATTCAGGCCCAGGTGCTACTCCTCCCACCACTCTACATGCAGATAGGTCTATTCAGCCCTGTGCTGACTCATCCTGTCTCCTGGAGTCCCCAGCCCCTGTCACTCACAAAACCAGACATACAATACACAAGCTAGCAGAGGCAGGCTGGATGGTTTAGGCAAGAAAATACCTACTTTCTAAAAGTGGTATTTTCAAACACAGAATGTTAAAACCAACTTCACTAAAAGATGTATTTTATCATTCTGAGTTCAGGCATACTAAATTCGTTTTTCTACCATGTTCCCTGGGTCAGTTAGGATTATAAGGTGTTATAATCAAACTGCCCATTCTGGCCTATGGGGACAGGTAGCCTTCCAATAGTGAAAAGCAGAAATTGGCTGTAATTCACTATCAGGACATGCCACACACATCAGGGCATGTCCTACCTCTTACATACAATGCACCCTACCCGCAGGTCTACTTTAGGGGTGACTAACATGCAGAAAAGGGAAGGTTTGGGGACTGGTAAGTGGGTGCACTTACCAAGTCAACATGGCAGTACCCGACTGCACACAGGCTCTGCGATGGCAGCCCTGAGACACACTTTACAAGCTGCTCCTGTGGGTGGCACAACCAGTGCTGCAAGCCCACCAGCAGAATTTGAGTCACAAGTCCTGGGCACAACCAGTGCAATGTACTAGGGTCTGACAGTGAATCAAATAGGCCAAACATGGAGTCACTAATCCATACATCAATTTATCATAGGGAGCACTTGCACTTTGGCACTGATCAGCAGTAGCAAAGTGCCCAAAGCATTTAATCCAGCAAAAACAGGTCAGTAACAGAGGAGGCATAGCGCAAAAAAAATGGAAGGGAGACCCACGCCAATGGTACCAGGTCTAACACACGTCCCCTCCAGCTGAAATGTGGGGAGAACTACCCATCCCCTTGGGAGTTCTCATCGCTAAGGCGGAAAAATCTGGACAGACCATCAGCATTGGCATGTTCTGTACCAGGGCGGTGTTCCACCGTGAAGTCCATCCCCTGTAGGGAAATGGACCACCTCAACAGCTTTGGATTCTCACCCCTCATCTGCATCAACCATCTGAGGGGCCTGTGGTCTGTCTGAACCCGGAAGTGAGTCCCAAACAGTTATGGTCTCAACTTCTTCAGTGCCCAGACCACAGCAAGTGCCTCATGCTCAATAGCACTCCACCTCTGTTCCCGTGGAAGTAACCCCCTACTGATGAAGGCTACAGGTTGGTCTAGGCCCTCCTCATTTAACTATGCCAGAACAGCCCCTACACCATGCTCTGAAGCGTCTGTTTGAACAACAAATTATTTTGAGAAGTTGGGCGCCTGAAGCACGGGGGCCGTGCACATGGCAGTCTTCAAGGCGTCAAAAGCTCTCTGACAGGTGTCAGTCCAAATCACTCTCTTGGGCTGCTTCCTGGAAGTCAGCTCTGTCAAGGGTGCAACAATGCTGCCATACCCCTTGACAAATCTCCTGTAATACCCGGTGAGTCCTAAAAAGGCTCTCACCTCTGTCTGGGTCTTGTGGGATTCCCAAGCCATAATGGTATCGATCTTGGGCTGTAGGGGCGCCACCTGGCCGCTCCCAACCTGGTGTCCCAAGTACACCACGGAACCCTGCCCGATCTGGCACTTACTCGCCTTGATCGTGAGGCCTGCCCTCCGCAGCGCCATCAACACTTCCCAGAGGTGGCGCAGATGTTCTTCCCAACTGGCGCTGAACACTGCGATGTCATCCAGGTAGGCGGCACTGAAATCTTCCAGTCCAACCAACATCTGGTTGACCAACCTCCGAAAGGTGGCAGGGGCATTCTTCATCCCAAAGGGCATAACCCGGAATTGGTAGTGCCCATCTGGTGTGGAGAATGCTGACCTCTCTGTGGCCCCATCAGTCAAGGCGATCTGGAAGTACCCAGACGTTAAGTCAAACGTGCTGAGGTACCGGGCAGCCCCTAACTGATCGATGAGCTCATCAGCTCTGGGGATGGGGTGCGCGTCAGTCCTGGTGACTGAATTGAGTCCTTGGAAGTCCACACAGAACCGAAGTTCGGGTGTGGCACCAGGCGCGGCAGCCTTTGGGACCAAGACCACTGGGCTGGCCCAAGGGCTGTGAGAGGACTCAATCACCCCCAATGCAAACATCTTGGAGACCTCCTCCTTGATGCAAGCTCTCACCCTGTCAGTCACTCTGTAAGCCTTGTGCTTGACAGGAGGACTGTCCCCAGTGTCCACATCATGGACACACCAATCAGTGACACTAGGAACCAGGAAAACAGGTCAGGAAACTGTCCCAGCAGTTGGCGACAGTCTTCCTGCTGCTCAGGTGTCAGGGAGTTAGAGAGGTTCACACCCTCCACTGACCCATCTTGCTCTGTTGCAGACAGGAGGTCAGGAAGAGGTTCTGTCTCCTCTTCCATTCCATCATCCGTTGCTAGGAACATGCCCACTTCAGACCTCTCAAAATGGGGCTTCAGGCGGTTGACATGTAGGACCCGCAAAGGGTTCCTGGGAGATCGCAAGTCCACCAGGTAGGTGACGTTACTCTTGCGCTCCACCACCTCAAATGGTCCGGTCCACTTATCCTGGAGCTCACAAGGCTCCACGGGGGCCATGACCCACACTTTCTATCCAGGCTGAAACTCGATCAGAGTGGCATTCTGATCATACCTTCGTTTCATCTCCTCCTGGCTGGCTTCCAGATTCGCCTCAGCGAGTTGTCTGAATCGCCTAGTTTGGGTTCTAAAGGCCAGCATGTAGCTAAATACATCCTGGGGAGGTTTACTGGGAGCTTTCTCCCAGCCTTCTTTCACCAAACTCAGAGGTCCTCTTACCGGGTGACCATAGAGCAGTTCAAAGGGACTGAACCCTAGAGACTTCTGTGGCACCTCACGGTAAGCAAAGAGAAGGCATGGCAAGAGGACGTCCCACTTACGCCTCATGGGTTCTTCCAGACCCATAATCATGCCCTTCAGGGTCTGGTTAAATCTCTCAACCAGCCCATTCCCTTGGGGTTGGTAAGGAGTGGTGAACTTATAGGTAACACCGCACTCCTGCCACAGGGACTTCATATACTTGGATATGAAGTTTGTACCACGGTCACTCACCACCTCCTTGGGGAACCCCACATGGGAGAAAATCCCCATCAGTGCACGTCCCACCACGGGGGCCGTCACTGTCCGAAGAGGGATGGCTTCCGGGTACCAGGTGGCATGGTCCACCAAGACCAGGATGAACCTGTTGCCCATGGCTGTCTTGGGGTCCAGTGGCCCCACAATGTCAATACCCACCCGTTCAAAGGGGGTGCTGACCACATGGAATGGCTGGAAGGGAGCCTTGTGCTTCCTCCCACTTTTTCCACTTGCCTGGCAAGTCTGACATGTCCTGCAATGAGTGTCTGAACTCTTGCGCATCTGGGGCCAATAAAAGTGGGTGACAAGCCTTTCAAAGGTCTTGCCCTGCCCCAGATGTCCTGCTAAAGGCACATCATGAGCCAAACCCAGTAGGAAGGCTCTGAAGCGCTAGGGTACCACCAGCACACGGGCTGACCCAGGCTCAGCAACCTTAGGCTCGCTATACAGGAGACCATTCTCCCAGTAGATTCAATGTGATCCATACTGATCACCTGCTGCCTGGTTTGTGGCCTGTTGCCGCAAACCCACAAGAGAAGGGCACTTGTTCTGCTCCTCACAGAACTCCTCCCTGGAGGGTCCTCCTTCTTGCTGCCAATGGGTCAGCTCAGGCAGGTCCCCCAGTTTGGCCACTTGCTCCCCTGTAGGTTCCAGAGCATCCCCCTCAGGTTCTGCTTCCTCATGGACTGTGGGAATTACGGGGGCCAGTTTCCTGCGCCCCCTGCCTCTTCTCTTCAAGGCAGGCACCTGGGCCACCCTCTCAGGCTCCAGGTCCTCTTGAGCACCTCTACTGGCTGCCATAGACCGAGTGATTGCGCACGCCCACCCAGGCAGACCCAACATTTCTAGATGAGACCTTCTCTCCACCTCTGCCCAAGGTGAACTTTCTAAATCGATGCCCAACAGACAGTCTACAGGCATGGCTGGCCTCACAGCTACTTGAAAGGTACCTGAGACCCTCCCCCACTCAAAGGGAACCTGAGCCACTCTGCAGTGGCTCTCTGAGTTGTCCGCGGCAACTACTGGGCAGAATGCATTGGGGATCACCTGCTCCTCAGACACCAGCCGACAATTGACAGCTGTCACACTGGCTCCGGTGTCTCTCAGAGCCTGCACCCTTTGGCCATTGATGGTCACCCACTGCCTGTATTTTTTAGTGTTATCAGGCAGTTGGGTACTGGGGACCATCTCACTGTCTCCTAAAGAGACCAAGGACATTGCTACGGGACCCCACCCACCTTTGGCACCCATCTCCTCCCCCAGGGCTACACTAGCTACCTGCCGGGGTGGGGCACCAGTGGGTGCTGATTTTCCATACAAGCGACATCTAGTCTCCCAGGAGCAGTGGCCCACTTGACCACACTTAAAGCAGGTCTTGGGCCCCCTGTGAACAGGCTTATCTGTCAGGGCCCCTGGCTTCTTTTCAAGGGGAGGCTGGGAACCTTTCCCTTGGTTCCCTTGGGGATTACTTTGGGGCCATTTATGGAACTCCTTCTGTTTACCCTTGTCCCCCCCACTCCTCTGCTGGGGACCCTGCCCACCTTTGGCGGAGTCTCCCACGTGACCCTTGTGGACCCAGGTGCTCACCCAGCGGTCCGCCTCCTGAGCAAGCTTCCTAGGGTTAGTCAGCCTAGTATCAATAAAGTGCTGGCGTAGCTCTGGAAAACAATTTCCTGACAAGTGCTCCCATGCAATCAAATCAAAGAGCGCTTCAAAATCATTCACTTTGCTACCCTTCACCCAACCATCCAATGCTCTGCAAAAAAAGGTCACATATTCTACCCAAGTACTGGACTCCAACTTTTTGCAATTTCTAAACCTCTGCCTATACAGTTCAGGAGTCAACCCATACCTAGACATCAATGCTTCCTTCATATGACCATAAGAATTGTGGACTTCAGAGGGCAAGTCTAATAAGGTATCCCGCCCCTCACTAAGGAACCGCCCCCACAACCCCGCTCCCCAATCCTTCTCAGACACCCGGTGTGAGGTCATAGCTACCTCATAGGCTTTAAACCATTGCCCAATGTCATCATTTTTATAAAACTCTTTCACCACATCTTTAGGTATATACACCCGTGCTTCAACAGGCATGGATGGTGTGCTGTCACCAGAGGGAGTAATCTCTAAGCTCCTAGCTTTCAACTCCAACTCCCTCAAACTTCTATCATGCTCCATTTGCATCCTCTTTTCCTCTAGGTCCAATTTCTTAATTTCCAATTCTAACTGCCCACCCATCTTAAGCTTGGTCAGCTCCATTTCATGCACCCTACTTCTCTCCCTGTCCTCCAGCTCTCCTGGGGACAGGCCCTTCGAAGAAACACTTCTACCTGCTGGGGAAGGTGCTTTCCTCCCCCCTGGACCAATAGCCCATCTAGCTGCCCTCCTGCATCCTCAGCCCCCTCCTCATGCTCTTCCACATGCTCAGGGGTACTCCTTGCTTCCACCCAGGCCCTCAGCGCCTTTTGGAACTCATCCTTCTTGGAGAGACCGGTCATAGCAACTTTCAATTTCCTGCAGAGGTATTTCAGCTGTTTTACAGTGTAACTTTCCAGCTTTTCTTCTTCAAAATCTAAATCCACAGATGCGATGGATGCTGTTTTGCTCATGGTGACTAAACTTGGCAGTTCTTGGCAAAAATAGAAATCCCAGGAAAAAACAATCTACCAAAATGTAAGTGGTTGCGTTTGGTCTGCACTCACTAGTAGTGTACACCAATCACTGTATATGAGTCACAAATGCAAGTCCAGAATCCTCACCGCTGACCACCAATGTTAGAACTGGGGGTCTCTAGTTGGCAGAGGTAGGTACCTTTGTCCAAATAGGGACCCTTGCTTCTAGTCAGGGTAAGGGGGATACACTAATAAAATAACCCCTGCTCACCCCCTTGGTTGCTTGGCTCGAGCAGGCAGGCTTATCTCAGAGGCAGTGTGTAAAGCATTTGTGAACACATACAGTAATACAGTGACAACACTACAGATGGACACCACACAGGTTGTATTATAAAAATAAGTATTTTAATATAGACTTAACACAAGACCCAAAACGACAAAAATCCACAATACACTATGAAAAATATGACTGTCAATGGTAGAAAATAGTTCAGTTCAATAAAGATGGTAAATGCGACACTCAATGTTCAATGTACCTTTGGATGCGTAACGTGATACAAACAAAAGAGTTGCAGGGAAGGTGATGCGTCGGTTCCTTACACGCAAGAACGGTGATGCGTCGGTTCCTTGCTCCAAGGGAGGTGATGCGTCGGTTCCCTACTGCTGCGTAGGGGACGGTGATGCGTCGGTTCCTTACCAGAGAGGAGGTGATGCGTCAGTTCTTCACCGCGTGGGGAGGTGATGCGTTGGTTTCTTACTGCGCTTCTGTTGCGATGCGACCCGCAGCGCCGCGATGACGACCCGGTGCAATGAAACAAAATGGCGTCTTCCTCTTGATGCGACAACGAGGTGGTGATGCGTGCACGGCCGACGGCCGTGCGGCGACTCAGTGAATCTTTGGAGCCGCGACAGGCCCTGCGACACGCTTCTCCAATGATGCGACGGCGACACTCTTCTCCGGTGATGCGAGGCGCTTCGGTGATGCGATGGCGACAGCGGCAGCTGCGACA
This sequence comes from Calotriton arnoldi, assembly GCA_963921515.1. Lineage (NCBI taxonomy): Eukaryota > Metazoa > Chordata > Amphibia > Caudata > Salamandridae > Calotriton > Calotriton arnoldi. The sequence goes on from CAWUFW010004704.1 coordinate 1,265,554, forward strand.
CGCTTTCTCGGCGATGCGACGACAACTGCTGTGGCGGCGACACGCTTCTTCTTCGTGAGTCGCGCTTCCAGCTCCCAGCGACACGCAGTCTCTCAGAAGGCCCAACAGAACAGCAGGCACTTCAAATTCCCAGCAAGGGAATTCAGGGGAGCTGGTTGGTGAAGTCTTGTGTCCCTGAGACTTCAGCTGGAGGCAAACTCAATCTTCAAGCCCTTGGAGATTTTCTGCAAGATGATGAAAGTAGGCACAAAGTTCCTTTCTCCTTTCTTTGGCAATCAGGCAACCACTGTAGGCCAATCCCTCAAACAGCACACAGCATAGGGATAGTCTCCTCCTTCAGTTTCTCTGGTTCCTCTCCTCAGCAAAGGTTCTTCTTGTTTCCCAGAAGTGATCTAAAGTCTTGGGGTCAGGGCCCCAGTATTTATACCCATAAATCTTTTGTCCTCTGAAGGCAGAGGGTCCTGTACCTAGTCCAAACAAGTTCTGGGTGCATTCTGCCAGTGCACACCCTCTTCCTTTGTCAATGTGGGCCAGGGACATCAGACGCACCACAGGAGGTGGAGCCAGCATTGTGGAAGGCAGGCACAGCCCTATTCAGGCCCAGGTGCCTCTCCTCCCACCACTCTACATGCAGATAGGTCTATTCAGCCCTGTGCTGACTCACCCTGTCTCCTGGAGTCCCCCAGCCCCTGTCACTCACAAAACCAGACATACAATACACAAGCAAGCAGAGGCAGGCTGGATGGTTTAGGCAAGAAAATACCTACTTTCTAAAAGTGGTATTTTCAAACACAGAATGTTAAAACCAACTTCACTAAAAGATGTGTTTTATCATTCTGAGTTCAGGCATACTAAATTTGTTGTTCTACCATGTTCCCTGGGTCAGTTAGGATTATAAGGTGTTATAATTAAATTGCCCATTCTGGCCTATGGGGACAGGTAGCCTTGCAATAGTGAAAAACGAAATTGGCTGTAATTCACTATCAGGACATGCCACACACATCAGGGCATGTCCTACCTCTTACATACAATGCACGCTACCCGCAGGTCTACTTTAGGGGTGACTAACATGCAGAAAAGAGAAGGTTTGGGGACTGGTAAATGGGTGCACTTACCAAGTCAACATGGCAGTACCAGACTGCACACAGGCTCTGCGATGGCAGGCCTGAGACACACTTACAAGCTGCTCCTGTGGGTGGCACAACCAGTGCTGCAAGCCCACCAGCAGCATTTGAGTCACACGCCCTGGGCACAACCAGTGCACTGTACTAGGGTCTGACAGTGAATCAAATAGGCCAATTATGGAGTCACTAATCCATACATCAATTTATCATAGGGAGCACTTGCACTTTGGCACTGATCAGCAGTGGCAAAGTGCCCAAAGCATTTAATCCAGCAAAAACAGGTCAGTAACAGAGGAGGCATAGTGCAAAAATAATGGAAGGGAGACCCACGCCAATGGTACCAGGTCTAACAGCTAGTTTTACTGTAGCAGGGCTAGCAGTTCCACAGGAAAGTATTGGGATACAATATTAAATCTAATAATGTTAATTCTTAGACTTTTATATAAAATGTATTACAAGCCCATTTCATTGGTAAAGTCAGATTTGTAATACACATTTTAGAAAAGGGACTTTTAGAAACTCATGTTTTTTCTGCCTAAATCCTCTAGAAGCCCATTTTCATTATGTACCAACTGACACCCAGGAGGTAAAAGCCCCTTGGTAGGGTATGAACTTGCTTCCAGAGCTGAGACAAAGTCCTTGGAAATAGGAAGGTGTTCTGTTCCTCTGGCAAGAAACCCATTTAGGCTGTGCCCAGGAACCTGAATAGCTTTGAAGAGGCCTCCCCTGTGCCAGCCAAATGCTAGTTCACACCTGGGCAACGCCTTTTTTGGTCCACCTAGTAAGGCAGGCCCAAATCCCAATGGGAGAGGAGCTGCCCCCAGAACTGGTTTGAAGGGAGCACAGAGAAGAGGTTGCTCATTTCTCTGGCCATCCCTCTGGGTTGGGCACAGAAGCTCTGCACAGGAGAAGAAAGGTTCTGCCATCTTGGTTGTAAGTAGAGAGGGAGTCTGAGGGATTGTTTATCATAGACCACACAGGAACTGCTGCTAGTGGTTAGGGTTCCTCTAGGAACTTTTTCCCTACTGGTTAGGGAGGGGCCAGGAGTCACCCCACCCACAGGCTGGTGCCAGGCACCCTGGATCCCTTGGGTACCTTCTTCAGAACACTACTGGACCTGTCGAAGAAAGAAAAAGGAATGCACCCGCTGTTGAAACTGGTAGGGGACAACCTGAGAGGCTGGACCTGCTCCCAATTGCACCCAGGACAAAGAAGAGGACTCAAAGGGTTAGTTGGCTTACCTCCTGTTAAGTTACATGGCAACAAGCTGCTAGAAATCATATTCTTGAAGACCTCAGCTGACTAGTTCCTATTGGACGTGTCCTGGACCCTACTGGTGGCTTCTTCTGGCGTAAGTATTGATCCCCAAGTGCTGTTCCTGAGGTCCTGGGATCCTTGGCTGTGTCAAAGTCTACTCCTTCTAACATCATGACACACCTGGGACTTAGAAACGTTTTGGCTCCAAAGACCTCTGGATAATTGGGACAAACCTGACGAGTCAATCCGACAAAGATTTGTTGCCACTGGGCAAAAGATTCAGGTTGCTCTTGCTTGGAGATTTTCCTCAGCAGCAAATCTATTTCAGCGTGATGTTGCAGAGAGTGTATCAGACATTGGTGAGGCCTATGTGTTACAGCTTGTAAACTTGCCCCGTTGGAGGAATCTGAGGTCCGAAAAAGTGACAACGTCTGAACCAAGAATTCTGCACCAGGAGAAGGCGCCAAACATATCTGGCTGGTAAGGGATCTTAAATGGGCACACATTTTGAATTTCTCCCACTCTGAGCTTTCCTGCTTAAAGTCAACAGCTTCTCCATGACCTTGTCCGAAGATTGCACAACCTCATGGAGCCCTTCTTGGCTAAGAGGTTTTGACTTCCATTTCAGGGACTGAGTCAGAAGGTAAAACCTCTGACCCAGATGAACCTGTTTTCTGTATCTGACCAGCACTCTATAGTGATTGGCCTTAAATTGTGCCTAGGCACTGGTCAAGTACAACCAGATGACTATGGCTGTTGCTTAATGCTTTTTCCATTTAAAACTTTATAAATTCATATCTTTGGTTCCCCTTATTGGATTTTTGTCATTTAGGTGCCATTTTGTTCCTTAAAACATTCTCTACATTTATAAAAAAATAGATTGGAATTTTCATTTTATTGTGTTTTTAAAGTTGTAACTGTTTTTTACTTCTACGTGCATGACACATTTTCTAAAGTTAAGCCTGCTGGCTCCATGCCATAACTACCAGTGGATGAGCTCAGGTTGAAATTACTGAAATCTTTATTGGACTTAAAAAGAATAGTGACATTATTACTTGTGATAGACTAACATCCATATCATTCTCTATAATACATTTTCTCACAGACCCTTAATGGTTTTTCGACTGTTAGCCTAAGAATTGAAATGCTTACCTATGTTAATGATCATATCAAAGGTTTACTTTTACTAAAGTAAACACAACAGCAATGGATAAAATGCTTGAATTAATCTAAAGCCGTCTCCCAGCCGATCATTATTTAGCTCACCATGCCACCTCTGATTAGTCCCAGCTATGTGTAAATCAGCCTTGGTCCTGTTCCAATAGGAACAGTCTAGTTCGAACTGCAAAGTCAGGCCCTCTCTGAACCAGAACACAATTAACCCAAGACCAGTTTTGCTCTAATTGAGGCTTGTCAGCCAGGTGCAGCTTGGTCTCAGTGGCTAAGTGGGTGCAGGAGATAATTAATTACTCAATTAATAAATGCAATCTGGTTAGACCAAAGCACAGTTTGTACATAATCTGTGTTCTATCGATGGTAGTTATGGCGCAAGCACCAGGATATCCCCAGAGAAAAGCAGGTTAGGTTTAAGAAATACCAACAATTAGGTGAAGACCACAACAAAATATAAGTTCCAAACCAATTAAACCTGAAGATATAAATTTTGAAAGGTATTAAGGGAAAAAGTGCCTACAAAAATTGAAGCACATTTGAAAAACTGCAGTTCACTGTTTAATAGGCCTTAAGCCCGATTTCAGGATGGAGCTCTATACACAAAGTTGGTCATGCTGGTCAAAGTTTTTACCCTTTGACTTATTCTCTTAAATGGATGTCAAAATCAATCCATGAGGAAAGGTCTAAGGCTGGGACTGACGAAGCTCCTGCTAAATCTATTGTTTTTTGCATTAAAAGCTCTGAGTTGGACAAAGGTGAATGTCAAATCTGCTGAGGTCATTTCTCTGTATTAACTTACGGCAAGTATTCACATGGAACTCATTTCTAGTAACAATTTCATACTTATCACAGGTAGTTTCTGTGTTGAATGAATTAGGAAAAATTATATAGAGCACGTGTGAGAAGTTGGCCTGGTATATGCTGTCCACTAATTAAAGTGGGCACCCTCTACCAGTCCAAACAACTCTTATAGTGATTTAAGAGGTCAAAGATAACCTTAGAAAGCTATCCAAGTGGTAGCTGTGGAGAGCAGCCTTCAGGCTTAGTCTTGAAGGAATGTTAAGCAGCTTGTTTTACCAGAATGCAACCTTATTGTATTGGTTAAATGAAAGGAGAACCACACAGTAGTTATACAAATATGTATTTATTATTATAACACACTCTAAATACTTCACAGTATCTGCTACACGCAGATAAACACAAAGCACACAATACTGTAGCACAGAAACAATCATAAGTAGCAGTAATGCACAGTGGGATCCAGGGGGAGACCAAACCATATACTAAAATAGTGGTATAAGAACCACGACTCCAGTCAAGACAGTGTCTAGACGATGTAGAATCGCTGGGACCCCAAGGAACCACCCAAGGTGAGTGAGTAGGGACCCCACGGAGGATGGGTGCTATGTACAATTCAATGGGAGAGTCGCTGTTGCAGTTTTAAAGTTTATGGACCCTTCCCAGTGGATTATGAGGAAGCCCTTTGGATCATAGGAGGTTGGAGAGCCACCCCAGCCGTGGATACCGTAGTACCAGAGTTACCTGTCCCAGGGAAGCTGGGTGCATAGAGCTGAAGTGGTGTCGGAAACCGCTGTCGATCTCAATGGAGTACTTCAAGGAAATGCCACTGCAGGAAGGAAGAAAAGTGTTCGTTGGAATCCAAAGGTGGATTCTTGTCAAAGAGTACCTCAAGCAGAGGGGACAGAGTCTGGGTCACTCAGGAGTGACCAGGGGCTCGGTAGACAAATGCCCACCGATGTCAGGTGCTTCAGGTGTGTTGGGGGGTTCTTGACTCCACTGGGACCAGGAGATGTCGAGGACAACCAGGAACCGGATAATAGCTGTCCCATGAAGGATGTCAAGTGCTGAGGGGTCGGTGTCCAGCTAGAGCACCAACAAGCCTTGGCAGCAGCAACCCACAAAGTTTGTCAAGAGGAGTTACGGTTCGGACCAGCAAGACCCAGGAGACTCACCAAACACAGGGGAGTCAGGGCAAGCCTGGAGCAACCAGGGGAGCCCAACAAATGCAGTGTTGATCCTCAAGAGGACCCACAGGCCGCAGGCACAGGAGTCGCGAGGGGGCCTCAAGCAGAACTACAAAGCAACAGCCCACGGAGCACTCGGTGTGAGGAGGCCAAAGTTCTTTCGTGGAAATGGTGCCAGAGGTTGGGGCTACTCAGAGCCCAGTGCACTTGTTTTTGGAATGCCAGCAAGCATATGCACTTACAAAAGTACGCAGTTCACAGGGGTACTGGTACTGCAGCCCCCACGAGGGATTCTGACCTCAAACTTGGTGAGAGGGCAGCTTGGACCTCGCAAGACTTGGAAATCTACTGCCTGTGTTGTTGGATCCTTTGGAGTCCACAGGAACTCAGCATCAGCAGACTGGTCAGTTGCATTATGGTGCCTGCGGTTGCAGGGGAGTGACTCCTTCACTCCAAGGGAGATGTCTTCAGTTGTCCTTGATGCTCCACAGGTCCTGCACAGAGCCTGTATGGTACACATGCACAGACGATGCTTCAGACTGAGAGGGAGACAAAGTCGGGCCCAAACAAAGTCCAGCGAAGTCCAGAGTGTCCAGACGGTCGAAGTTCAATGGTGTCTTGATTCTTGTCCATGTCGAATCTAAGGTCCTACAGCCAGGTAAGCCCTTTTGTACCCATGGGAGAGGGTTCGACAGATTCAGGGGATCCTCCCAGGGGAGGGTCAGGACAGTGTGGAGGTTACTCCCATGTCCATTATCCAGTTTCGCGCCAGAGCAGGAGCCAATGGCTCCTAGGACTTGTTTGAACTGGACTATGCACAGGGACACCAAGTGTGCCCCTCATGCAGACTTTCAGTCACTTTGGAAGTTCACCCACCCAGCCCCAATACACTAAATCCTGTCTGGGAGGTGGTCACACCTCCCTGTGACAGGATGCCTATTGTTCTGCCTTCCCCTGCTCGAGCTTGGCTCAGCAGCAGGAGGGCAGAAATGTGTCTCTGGTTGGCAGCAACCATTTTGTGCTATCTGGGTCGAGAAGGCTCGTACCGGGGAGACCAGGGACCCCACAAAGCTCACTTCAGAAGGGTGGAATCATACTTCCCACACCCGTTACTGATGTAGAGGTATGATTCCAAGGTGTTTGATACCAAACACAGCATGTTTTGTTGCAGCCGTTTTTGAGATAGCATTTTACACAAGCATATAATGCACCTCTACCTATATGTCTGGCTGCGTCACCGACACCCTGGGAGAATGGTCTCTGAAGTCTGCAGGGGTGCTCTGCTCATGCAGGGGGACCCTCACACTTAAAACCCAGCACCCTGCCTTCAGGATTGTCAAGGCCTGCTAGAGGGTTGACTGATAGGTTTTAAGTGTAGTGACCTATAGATATAGTAAACCTATATCTTTCGTAAGTGGAGCAAGCACCAGCTTACACAGGCTGCAATGGCAGACCTGTAGTTCTATTTTGCATGGCCTCTCATGGGTGTCATAATATATGCTGCAGCCCATGGGAGGCATCTGGGGTACCTATGCCCTGGGTACAAGTGTACCATATACTAGGGACTGACAAGGGTATCCAATCTGGAGTATACCTAGTACATATCATAACAGTTTTAAGGGAGAAATCAGATAGGCTGGGGTCCTGATTAGCAGGACCCCAGCCAGACTTGTCAAAAACAGTATTACATTCAGCAAAAAGTGGGGGTAACCATAAGAAGCAGATCCTACTCTCCTAGAGCACGTCTGTCTAGAAATGGTCACAACAAGTAGCCACAACAATTTACTTTCTTTTAACTCGATTCAGCCGAATCAAGTTTTTATTCTTCTAATTCAAAAAAAGAGAAAATTACGGAAGGTGTATTTACACATCTTACACATATATTTTGATTTTTGTTTACGACTCTTTTTGTGAGTAATATTCTTGAGAAGAGAAGAAAAGAGTGATAAAAAGAATCCCAAGTAAAGAAACCATAACCTAAAAATGTGTGATGATAAAGTGACTTGGACAAAGGAAACGGGTATTGGTATTTATCCAATTACTCAATTTTCATTGAAGGGAAGATCAACCAGATTGTTCTGGAGCTTCACTATATGGACTATCCTTTTGATGTTGTCGACGACGTTTCAACCCTACTTGTGATGTGAGTGTCTCATCAGGCCAAGAATGCCTGGGGACTAAAATATAGCGCCATATTAGAAGTGGCCTTGAATTGATAGGAATAGTTAAAGTTGTGTTTAAAGAGGCTAAACGAGCTTAAGGATTAAGCTTACCTAAAGAATGGTAGTGCTCTTCCAGTCTGCGAAAATCACATTCTGCGCTTATAGTATATACATTCTTGTATCGAGGGCTGTGCTGTTCTACAGAAAAACAAGGACTCACTGGTATAATTTAGAGAGCCAGGATCAAGAAGATAGATGGTGATTATTATAAACTAATTATTACAAAACAGCTGTTGGTCTGGACTCACCGTAGATCGGAGTCCAATGGCTCAAAGGTAAGTGTTAGATATTATCTTTGGAATGTAAAGTTGGAGCGTCTTGTGGTAAAAGTCTTCCTCCCAATAAAATTATCCTCTCTAAATGGAGGACGAGAAGGTCAGGGAATTACAGACCTCATCATACGAGTAATCTAGAGGTGCTGCTAGGTAAATGCTGAGATTTTTTAGTGACTCACCTTATGTTCACTGATGAGCAGAGTTAATCTGCTGTCAGCGTATGCTCTTTATGGGCAAGGTGTAGCTGTAGCTGTAAAGGAGTCTTGCAAATTAACTTTTCTCTCCCAACGGAATATCAAAATATATACATGGGGCGAGAAAGTAAGGAGATTATTAATCTTGTCATGAGGGTACTTTAAGGTGCCGATGAGTTCCTGCGTGTGGATCGCTGACTCACCTCGTGTCAGGTCGATTTGTCATCATGCTCCAAGGCCAAGGTTTTGCCTAAGGAACGTGAGAAAGATGCATTCATTATTATTTTGCTCATCATGGCACCTCAGATTAAAACCAGCGATATAATCAAATCAGCCTTGGTCCTGCTCCAATAGGAACAGTCCAGCATGAACTGCTAAGCGAGTCCCTCTGAACTGGAACACCAACAACCCAAGACTATTTTCACACTGATTGGGGCTTGTCAGTTGGGAGTAGCTGTATTCCAGTGGCGCAGTGAGTACAGGACCCACATCAGGCCATTCCCATTCCAGTTAGGGTGTTGCACTGAAGTAAACAAAACATTGATGGGAGGAATGCTTGAACTAATCTCAGCCACCAGTACTTACTCAGGCAGAAACCCAATCCATCCAGATATGTTGTCTTTGAGCTTCTGCTAAATCCATTAGTTTTGGCTTTAAAAGCTCAGAGTTGGACAAAACTGGATTTCAAATCTTATGAGTTTGGTACTCAGGTCAGATATATTTGCCATCATGCCCCAGGCCAAACCTGAGAGGTGTGTATTATTACACTTGTTGCAAAAACCGATTGCCATTTGTAACCAGTATTGTTGCGACAAGTGTGGATTTTTGCAAGCCAAGCCAATTTACCAATAGATCAGTTTTTCCACAAAATTTTAATCATACTGTGTTGAAATCTGACTTACCTCATTAATATTCATGAGGAGGTTGTAAATTATAACTCAGTTCAAATGATCCCTATCACAGGGATGGTGGACTACAAGCGCAAGCAAACCATCATGTCTGTGACTGACTTTCATTCAAGAAACTTATTTTTGTAGAGTAGCCTATTTTCCTTAAAGAAAACAGGGCTGCTTAAATAAAATATTTTTTCTAAAGTTTCTTTCACAGATAGCAGTGGTCCCCACGAGGTGGTCCAACTTGGAAGGCAGTAACTTTTCAATGGTTTGTGATCAGAATTACACTTCACAAACCATCGATACATTGCATACTGTTTCTATATGTTGAAGGAACACCCATAAAACTCCCCTTCCTAACAGCAAATCCACACCCAGTCTGTAAAATTTAGCAGAATTCTAAAATGGTAATTGTACAAAGCAGAAGATGATTCAGAGTATTTGCGACTGAAAAAAATGGTACATACATCTGGCCCTTAGCCACCTTTTCGGTTCTCCAGCTTGGCAAAGCTGGGAGCTGTAGCTGGGTAGGAGTTCCATTAGCCCCATACCTTCAATGTGATGTCTTGCTAAAACCAGTTTGAGTGTAATAAAAAAGCTCCAAGCAAAAATAACCTGGTTTTCTTGCCCGGAATAGATATGACTTCCCTAACTAAGTCTCAGCATCTTGTGACAGTGATCCTGAGGTGGAAAAAGAACTAAGCTTCACTTTTCTTTAACTGCTGGGAAAGTTCTTTCTGTTTGGTCCTAGAGACCATAAGTCATGGGGGTAGGCTTCTAGGCACTAGATCACTCTCGAGTCAGGTCTCCTGAAAAGTCCAATCCTCTATCGTCAGCTGGGATCTCTTGGGCCTTGTTTTTTGTGTCCCTGAGCAGGCACACAGCTGTCCAATCACTTGACCCTGGGAGAATGGTTCCAGTCCTTGAGTGCCAGCAGAAGTCATGAGTCCTTGAGTCCTCTCCTTCCAGCAGTAGTCAAGAGTATTCTTTACTTGAGCAGGGCCTTCTTCGTTAGGTGTAGTTGCCCCCAGGTCAGGTGGTGTTAGGTGGAGATGGTATGGTGCCAGTCTCATTCTGTGCACTAGCCAGTGACAAGAGAATTCTCTATACCTAATTCATTGTACTTTCCCACCCAAAGTCCACCTCCGTTTCCGGCACTTCCTCCTCACCTTAGAGTAAAATTATACAGGATCATCTGTTTCAGAATGGCAGAACCCATCTACCACCAGACAGGCTTCTCTTCAGCTGCCTTGCTGTTCCCCCATTTAAATGAGTTCTCCTCCCACTTAAATGAGTGAAAACTGTTTCTCACTCTTTCTTCAATTGGAGCATAAGGGTCTAGGAAGTCTCTTGGAAATAATGGGAGCAAATTATGTTAGATTCATTTGGGATCCACAAGTCAAATCAAATCAAAAAGATCTTTATTCGGTTACAATTAAGATAACCATAAAAGCACAGTTATGCATTTCAATAATATACACACACAATACTATAGCTAAGATCATATAATAGATTTGCGACATTTAAAAATATTTTTTAAAACGCAGAGACTGCGGCAATAACATAGACAACATCCAAAAGTTGCAGTGCCAATAATGCAGGGCGACATTGTTTCAAGCCAAATTTCTGTAACACGGGGACAATCCACCTTTTTCTAGGTTTAATATAGTACTTACAAAAAAACAATATATGTATGGTTGACTGTGTGGAGACCCCATCACACGGACACTTACATAAATCTTTAGACCAGTCAGTCGTTGTAGGAAAACTTAGTGATCGGTATAAAATATTCAGCCTAAAACGGGTCAACAGAAATCGATCGTAATCGCCCATAGTTAATGTAATATATGGCTGAATACTAACAGTCGACAATGAAAGTTGGTGGGCTTGGACTGTTAATTTTTTCACTTCGTTTATAGCTCTTCTTTCCCCCAGATAACAGATGCATTTAGCTTTAAAATCTTTCCTGGACACATTGCTCATAGTAAGCGGCTCATTAAAATATTCACTGTTCCCAATTCCAGTTAAAAACACGTTAATATATTGTATCCATCTAATGTTTCTGACCCCGTCCAATCCTAAAGCATCAGTTAAAATAAGACGATTAAAATTGGTTTCATCTGTTGTCCATATTTTATGCCACAAAAGTACTGGCTGTATCTTAATCAAATCTTCGAGATACGGCATGCCTAATTCTGAGTGGCAGATATAATTTGCTGTACTGTCAAGAACTGCCAAAAGAAATTTAAAAAACAAATTTTCCGCAGTCTGCAGGGCATTTACCTCCGCATATCCCCAAACTCCAGCTCCGTAGGTGGCAATTGCCACACATTTCGCCTTGTAAATACGTAACAATTCCACAGGGGGTCGCCTGCCTAACTTATGACTGAAGTTGGAAAGTGCCATCAATGACTTAATGAACAACAACCGTCTCGTTATAACAGCCTGGGTCCAAGTTCCTGACTTATCAAAAAGGATCCCCAGGTATGAAAAAGTTCTAGCGCTTGCAATGGATTTAGAGTCTATAAAGAGGGATTTTACCCTTTTGTTAACACCCTCCCCACAGTACATTGCAAACGTTTTGGAACAGTTAATCTTAAGCCCCAGACTTAACATAAAATTTGAAAAGGAGTTGACCACCCTTTGAAGGGCGAACGGGGTGCGAGCCATTAAAACTGCGTCGTCCGCGTATAATAGTGCAGGGATAGGTCGCCTCTCTGCAGTGGACAAGTTTCTACATTCCTTTACCAAGACAGATTCAAGATTATTTATATATAGTGTAAAGAGGAATGGGGCAAGGACACAGCCTTGCCTCACGCCTCTTGATACGCTAAAGTGCGTAGTGCATTCACCACCCTTCCCGAACCGGACCCTCGCCCTTGCCCCTGAATATAGCTGCCTCAAGAAGGTAATTATTAAAACATCCATACCCATGTTCTCTAAAATTTGCCATAGCTTATTGTGAACAACACAATCAAAAGCCGCTGTTAGATCGACAAAAATCATAAAAAGTCTGCCCCCTTTTGCTCTGGTATATTTATCTAAAATTATATGTAAATTTAAGCCCTGCTCAACTGTGCCCATCCCCTTACGGAAGCCATACTGAAGGTCACTTAAAATAGCCCGTTCATCTGCCCATGCCTGCATTCTATCTAATAAAACTCGCCCGATGACCTTAATTGTGGAATCCAGCAACGAGACAGGACGATAACATTCTGGATTAGTCCTATCTCCCTTTTTAGAAATAGGCACAATTACAGATTCATACCAAGTTGATAATAAGCCTTTTGAACAGCATGCATTAAAAAGCTGAGTCAAAAGAGGCCCCCACAGTTCCAAATTAGCTTTAAAAAGGTCCACCGGAATACCATCCGGACCTGCCGCCTTGCCTCCCGAGCTTAAATTAATTGCTTTTAAAACCTCACAAAGCGTAAAATCGAGTGTTAATCCCTTGGAATTAAGCAGAGGCATATTATTGATCGTATTCTGCGTAGTGTCAAGAGGATCGTTAACTGGCTTCTCATACAATTTAGAATAATGTGAGATCCATTCCGATTCTGTAATGGCAATCTCAACCGTTGCTATATCATTATCGGCTAGGAAAGGTGCATTAACCACTTTCCAGAAAGCTGAGGAATCTCGTTTTTCAGAGGCTTCTTCTAAAGTTAGCCATGCTTCTACTTTTAGTGCCGACTTTCTCATTTTTAAAGCCTTCTTATATTCTTTCCTAGCCGCACTGATTAGCTCCTTGTTCCTTACTGTTGCATGTAGGAGATTTTTAAGGTTGGAATAGGCCTTTGTGCATCTTGTTTCAAACCAGCCTTGCTTATGTGTAGCCCGTTTTTTGTTTTTAACCCTTAATTCTTCTTTTATAAATTTAGAGATAACCACAAAATTTTCTATAATTTCCTGATCCGTAGCCTTCTCTTTCAGACAGGTTAAGAACATTTCTTTACAGTTCAGTCCAACTTTTGTAATAAATTCCCCGGAATCTATATTTGCCCATCTGAGCGCATAACCATTTTGCCTACTCAGTATAATATTATCTACAGGATCAGGGAAGGCATCTCTGGTATTAAGTGACTGACTAGGCATTATTATGTCTAAGCTCAAGGGAAAATGATCACTTAGGGCTATCTTGTGGGTATTAAAATTCTGAACACGGGATGCATGTCTGCTAGTTATTAAGATAAAATCAATAGTTGAGAATATACCTCTACCATTGAACGTGGGTCGAAATGGCACAGTTGGAGAACACAGGTCATTTGCAAACCCCATGTCCAGGTTAAACATAGCATCATTCAAAATGTTTCCAAAAGAGGTATGCGGGAAGTGAGAGAAGCTAGAACCCTTATCGTAGGAGATACCACAGATCTCCTTATCCGAATGCTAGCACAGAAGCGAGTTAAAATCCCCTCCCCAAATTACAAATACATCATGCAACTGCAAATTATTTATGTTATTGATCATCGAGCTCAATAAGCCGTTAAACAACATAGGAGGTGCATTATTATAAAAATGTTGTATAACTAAGCAGGCTGCCTGTTCTAGATGGAGGCTAAGGATTTTATAGCATAATTTATTAACGTTTAATACTATTTTTCTTATGTTAAGATAGTTAGAAATATAAATACAGAGGCCTCCTTTAGCCCTGCCATGGGAGGAAGCACTAGCAGGTGAGTGGAAGGTTTTATATCCATTTATGTGGATAGGATCCACCGCCCAAGTTTCTTGCAGGCTAACAATATCATAGCCATTCACAAACTCCATCCAGATTGTATTGGACACTTTTGCCTTTAGTCCCGCTTTATTCCAAAACATAAGCTGACATTTATCCTTCGTTACTTCGCCTCCGCCATTTACCTCCCCACTGTCAATATTCTGCCATCTCAGAGTTAGTTTGTGTAGGTGGTAGTAACGAAGAAACCAGCGAGTTATCATTGGCTGTATTAGGTAGTAAAGCTACATTTTCATTGGCTGTCATATCTATCCTTTTTTCTGTATTTGGTTTTAACAATAGGGAGCCATCTTTTACTGTAACCCCCAGCCTACATAGTACTGCAGTCTGTATGGGTACCGTCATTCGTGGTCAATCGACAGATTCAAGGTTGGTGAGCATTTCAAAACGATTTTTGGTGGGAACATTAAACCGGGAGGAATAATTCAGGGTGTGTGTTGTCCTATGTGTAATAGCATTGTTATGACCTAGTGGTTGATAAAAGTAGCCTAGTGGGAATAGATTGACATCCTGGTCAGCAATTATAGTGTTTCCTGCTCTACCCAGGATCAGTCTTACCAACTGCGGAGTCTTAAAAGTCAGCACTACACAGTCACCGTTCAGATTCTTACAATTCCTTCCTACCCAATTCACTCTCCTAACCATCTTGAACTCTTTGGATAGTCTCTCTAAGAGGCCAGTTCTAGCACCCAACCAATGCAGCGATTTGTTCTTTAAAGACTCCCAAGACTCGCTCGCTCCAGGTTGTAATCTCGGGACATTTGCTAAAACAACCACGTAGGGGGTGGCCTCAGGTGGTAAATCAAGGGCTATCATATGTCTCTCCAGTCTGTCCACTTTATCAGTCGATTCACAGTTCCTAATCGGGGTACGAATGTTACCAAGATTCCCCTGATGGTATGTCTGTTTACCAAATGGCAACGGGACGCTTGTAGATGGAACCTCCCTAGTTTTATTCTGTTTTGTGATATTATGCAGTACCTGCGATACCTGTATATGCTCATTACAACCATCATGTGCATGTCTTGTATTGGGCCTTCGTGTGTTATCAGTCATCATGTCCCGGCCACATGTAAAGCCAGGTATTATTTCCTCGCCAGGTTTCATAGGGGTTACTAGACACTTGGATAGGACTTCCTCCATTTTTCCAATTCTACATAACAGTGTATTAAACGTTTCTTTAAGAAAGGTGTCTATAATATCTAATTTGTCCTTAATCTTAACCACCTCATTCTGCATACGTGCATTTGAGCTGGTGATTAACTTTTCCCAACCCCCGCCCTTATTGGAGGGCAAAATCTTATCCTTTTTTGCAGCTTTCTTCCGGATTAATATGGGGGTTTCTTTAATCTGTTGCCCTCTTACTTTTTTATTGGAAGGGCGGGAATCAGGGTCAGGGTCAGGGTTTCTAGGTCGCTTGTTTGGCGGTTGGGAGTCACTCTCCTGTTCGCTTCCTGATAAATGGTCCGACACATTAACAATGCAACCATTTAAAATAGTTGGAATTCTAGGTGCCACTGTATGTGCCACTGCATGTGTGTCAGGACCCCCTGCCACAGACTGCAGGAGAAGCTTTTCTCCAGCAGTCTGTGGCATTTTGTTTTGGTGAATAACAAACTGTGCAAACAAGCACGCTGACATCCTCACTATGGAAAAAGACATTAAAATGAGCTGTTCAGCTATTTTTGCTTTTAATATATTGCATGCTCAGGGGCACGGCTCAGCTCCCTTAGGCATAACTCATGATGGAAGTGCTATCCTTAAGAGTCTCAATTTTCTAGTGATACCTTTCCCTAGTGGATCCTTGGTGAGGGATTGCCACAGGAGGACAGTGACTGAGCATGTCCTCCCATTGCTCCCTCACTCTACAGGTTTTGTGCCTCCCCTGAGGGGATAAATTGGGAGTTGATCCCAAATCCGCTAATCCTGGGGCTAGAAATCCCAATAGATATCTGATCACTCTAGTGGTAGATTGTTAGATTTATCCTGAATCGGCCCTTCTCTGAGTGACAAAAAGTACAGTGGACAACAGGGATAAATTAAAAAAATAAAGAGTGAGGTGCGGGCCGAACAATTCTTGGCATCAAGTGGAATTCCCACCCTTAAAGCCCTAACATTCTTTCTGCCTCCCGGGGGGCAGATTGATAATTTATCCCTATTTCTGACGCAGGCAGGAAAGAAAATGCTCTGGATACCAGGGACATTTGTACCCTCTCTTTACTCCCCCGGTGCTTGGCATTTTAGAATGGGCAGCAGATGCTTGTGCAGCCCCTTCTTCAATTTCAATGATGTTGGCACATATCTTGCACCAGCGTGATCACCAGGGGGAATTCCTGCATGTGCATGGGGTGTGTCTCCATGCAAATGAGGGCACACATTGTCTTTTTTGTGTGCTGTGTTTACTGATGTGGGCAAAGAGGCAAAAATCCTTTTAAGAGGTGTGCTGTCTTTGCAAAGCATAAAGGTGATGCACTGTCAGTGTGGTCCTATTGGGAGAGACAATGAGGAACCCCTGTGGATTGTCCTCCTCAAATGAGGCCGACTGCACTGCAGTTTCAACCTGTGGCCATGTGCTTTACTAATGCCCTCTACTTAGCACTGGTGCAAACTACTCATGTTCATACGTTCTCTGAGGACATTGTAATTGGCCACACTGTCTCAGTCTGTATCTAATATTCATTATTAATGGGGCACTATGATAAACCCAGGGAGGACCCATGTTTAATTTCGGTCCAGGATTTGTAAAAATATTTTTCAAAATAATGAGGTGGAGGCTGGTGCATTCTGCCACAGCCCTCAAAATCAACCCTCTAAGCTGACAGTCCTTATGCCACATTGGACCTAAAGCTTGGACACTGTAGCCCTTCTTTTGGAAAGCGAGAGGAAATGTGGATTATTTGGCTGTAAATTTGAAATATTAGCCAAAAGAGAGAGAGTAAACCCATCTGTTACCTGGACGTAGAACCCGATACCAAGATGGTCCGACTCCCCACACCATTCCTTTTTTGTACTCTGATCCCTATGGGTTTCTGCCTGGGGCATCAAAATAACAGGTGAACCCTCCAATCTTCCCAAAAATGGAAGTGCAAATACCATCTGGAGCCCAGGAATGGGGGTTGCAATCCAGTAACAGCATGGGCAGGTCCTGTACCCCATTCTGTTTTTCACTTTGTCCCTATTTTGAGCCAAAGTTCCCAGCCAGACTACCTATTGTGGCTTAAAACTGAGAAGACTACATTGGAAAAAACTGATAAAAGCAATGGGGTGAAGTGCTTGACTATCTTTGCATCGGGCTCCTCGAGCACCCGACAGTATTTAAACCAGCAGGGGAGGCAAAAAGGGGGCAGGTAAACTCCCTCTCTGCCAACCAATATGCCAAAACTGCACCAAACAAATCTTAAATTCCTATTGGTTGCCATGCAGAATTTGGGCTCTGAGTCAGTCATTTCGCAACAATGGATCCCTTCCAAACCTGGGAATTTCCAAAACTTTGAGAACCAGGGAAGTCCAGGGTGGTTTGGCTTACCTGGATCCTAGTACAAAAAATACTCTGCTTATGTCAACAATATTACTTGAATACTCTAATTCCTCTCTCTCTTTCTGCAGAGAATGGCTGCAACATTTTGTTTCGGTTTTGTCTGCCACTCAGAGAATCCTACCAAACCTGGGTATTTTTGAAACCTAGATAAATTGGGAAATCCAAAGGGGTGTGGGGAGCATGGATCCCAGCACATCTTCTCAATACATTTTCCTTTGACTCATAGATCAGCCATCAAGGCCAAAAATACAGCTAAAAACACTCACTCATATCTGTTTTTCCCTACTCAATCAGGATTTATAAAGCACAGCAAGTCACCCGTGAGGGTCTCAAGTCACTGGAGTTGCTAACTGCTTTACGGAGAAAGCAGTGAAAAATTGGCGAAAGCAGGAAAAGGATAAAACGAAAACGGGGGGAAAGGAAGGAGAAAGCAGTAGAAAATGAGGCAAAAGGAGGAAATGCACTCAGGGGGTAATGGAAGGAGAAAGCATTAAAAAAACGAGGCAAAAGCAGAAAAGCACTCAGTAAAACGGGCGGGGGAGGACGGAGAAAGCAGTAAAAACGAGGCAAAAGCAGGGAAAGCACTTGGAGAAACAAGGAGGAAGCAGAGCAGTGCAGCAGTGCGGAAGAGCTGGGCCTGTGCCCTACTTACTATAATTTGTATTAGAATTCAACAATTAGTTCATTTGATTTCTACCATTGACCAGTGTGTCTAATTTACAGAAACGTGAAGTTTTCTGGATTTGTCCATTGATTTCAACCTCTTTCTACGACGAATTACAAGTAGGTAAAAATACATAACATTGCAAAAACTGTGGAGACCTTTTGGTAATGGAATATTTAGAAAAACATACTCGCAGGTTCTTGCCCAGCACTTTCTCACCCTTTTTTTTCACAAAAAATCATAATGTTGCTACATTTTAGCTATTTGCTCAACTCCCTACGGGGGAATCGACAAGTACTGAATACCTATAGAATCGTGAACATGTTTGAAAATGGTGTAAGTGGGACCAGGATATCATTTGTACAAAATTGGTTAGCTGAGCATACAGAGTAGACATAGCTTTTACGTCTTCCATCACTGTAGGAAACATTTTGCGTATATTAGACACCTTCACTATTGGGCTTACAAGGCACACTTTAGGGGTGACTTATTGAAATATAAAAATAGGTTTACCTAAAAGGCAATGCCACTTTTCATTGTCATATGCCCAGGCAAAATACAGTAGTGCTGGTGGCTGCCATAAATATTTGTCATGTATGTGGGTGGTGTAAATAGAAACTGTAGCCCAGGTATGACATTTAAATGTATGCCATTGATGGAATTCCTGCACGATTTACCATGGTTTTACAGAAAGGTTGAAAAGACCAATTTAGTGAAACCTATTTTTTCAATCAAGTTTTAGGGCTAGTACACGTAATAGAAATCAGACACTCAGGAAAGCTCATAGACGTGTAACACATATATTATGCAATATAGCAGACAAGCATCAAAAATAGTTTAAGTGAAAATTGCCATTTCAACAGACCAGCGCTGTGCTGTGTACTCAGATGAAGTATGTAATTCTAAATTCTATACATGCTTGCACTACAATTTATAAAAAAAATATATAATGCAGCAAGAGGAGGAAAGGACAAATGGTCAAATAGACAAGTAACAAGCAGGTGACAGACTCTTCATGGGAAGAATATGAGAAGACCTTTAGGAAAATTACCTCACTAAGGGGGTCATTAAGATGGAGGGCGGATCGCCACCGCCCGCATGGCGGTGGCGATCCGCCCTCCATTTCCCTCCGCCCGCCACCCATTTACCCCCCGCCACATTAGCATGGCTGGGGGGTCAGCGGCGGATGGAAATACCGCCCGCCGTGTTTCCGCCTGTCGAATTGTCGACCGTGCGGAAAACGGGCTTAATATGGTGGCGGTGTCTGTGAGACACCGCCATCCATATTAGGATGTAGGCGGAGAGGTGCCTTTTCATGGCGGCATTACCGCCATGAAAAGGCATGCAGTATTCGCATTTGTGGGCCCGTTGCGGGCCCCCAGGATGTTGGGGGTGTGGGGGGTGCACATGGGGGGTACCTATGGTACCCCCCTGCATTTGCATGCACAAGGTGGCAGGCACCGCGCGGTGCCTGTCACGCTGTGCATGCAAAAGCACAACATGCATTTTGTACCTTGCGGCGGGTGCTGCTGGCAGCACCGCCCGCCGCAATGTAAACTATGCGGGATGCGCCCGCCAGTGTGGCGG
Organism: Calotriton arnoldi; assembly: GCA_963921515.1. NCBI lineage: Eukaryota > Metazoa > Chordata > Amphibia > Caudata > Salamandridae > Calotriton > Calotriton arnoldi. The sequence continues at coordinate 1,285,204 of CAWUFW010004704.1, forward strand.
GCGCATCCTAATGTGCCGGGTGGGACCCCCGCGACGTCAGCGGGCGGTCCCTGGCTCCGTTGCGGTGGCGGGCGGACAAAGTCGCCCGCCATCGTAATGGGCCCCTAAATCTGGTAACTAGTCACAATATCGAAAAAAAAATATTGACTGGACAGAATATCGAGTTTTTTATATAGAATGGACAGAATATCGAATTGCAAAAGTATAGTGGTGCAGAATATCGAAATGCAGGTAAGAAATATCGATTTCCAAAATATCGAAGTTAGTAATATCGATTTTTTTTTAGTGTTTTAAGTGTTAGTATATGTGTTAAAAGTATGTATTATTTTTGTCATGTATGTTTGAATTTTGTAAAAGTAAGGAATTTTATGTTAATTAATTTTTGTGTAATTTAATTCCGTAGCGGGTTGTGGGTTTATAGGGGAATAGGGTGGGAAGTAATTTAATTATAATATATATTTGTAGCATTATTTAGAATTAATTAATTATATGTTTAATATTTTTTTGCGTAATTTAAGTCTGTAGCGGGTTGTGGGTTTATAGGGGAATAGGGTGGGAAGTAATTTAATTGATATTAATTAATTTATTATTTTATTACTTAATAATTTAATATTTAATAATTTATATTGTTAATTAAGTTAATTAATTTATTACTAATTATTTATAAATTGATTAATAACAATTAATAATTAATTGGTAATTATGTTAATTGTGTATTTTTATTAATTAGTAATGAATTAGATATTCATTATTAACAATTAATTTGTAAATATGTTAATTGTGTACTTTTTTATCAGTGGGTTGAGGGTTGATAGGGGAGTAGGGTAGGAAGTACTTTATTTTTATGTATTTTTTATTATTTGTTATATTTTAATTTTTTAAGTTATTTTATAGTGTTAATTGTGTTAATTAATTTAGATTTGATTGTTATTAATTATATTGTTAATTGTAATTAGTTAATTAATTAATTGTTAATTAATTATGTTAATTTATTAATATGTTACAATATTGTAGGTAATGTTTATAGGGGAAAATGGTGGGAGGTAAATTAATTATTAAAAAATTATTAATTGTTAATTAATTTTAATTATATTGCAGGAGTGGGTACATTAAATTAATCCCCTACGCTATCCAACAATTTCCCTACTGTTGCACTCACTGGAGTGGGAATAGTAATTTTTACCCTCCCGCTATTCAACGCTTTCCCTACTGTTGCACTCACTGGAGTGGGAATAGTAATTTTTACCCTCCCGCTATCCAGTGTTTTCCCTACTGTTGCACTCACTGGAGTGGGAATAGTAATTTTTACCCACCCGCTATCCAATGCTTTCCCTACTGTTGCACTCACTGGAGTGGGAATAGTAATTTTTACCCTCCCGCTATTCAACGCTTTCCCTACTGTTGCACTCACTGGAGTGGGAATAGTAATTTTTACCCTCCCGCTATCCAACGCTTTCCCTACTGTTGCACTCACTGGAGTGGGAATAGTAATTTTAACCTCCCGCTATCCAACGCTTTCCCTACTGTTGCACTCACTGGAGTGGGAATAGTAATTTTTACCCTCCCGCTATCCAACGCTTTCCCTACTGTTGCACTCACTGGAGTGGGAATAGTAATTTTTACCCTCCCGCTATCCAACGCTTTCCCTACTGTTGCACTCACTGGAGTGGGAACAGTAATTTTATCTTTTACGCTATGCAATCTTTTCAGTATTGTTATATTTAATGTAGTGTCAAATATAATTTAAAAAAATAATAATAATTTTTATGTTTTAACTTATTATATATAATGTATTTTTATATTTATATTATAGGTTTATTTATATATATATATATATATATATATGTAATTATATTTAAAATTGTTTTTAACATTTAATTATTAAAAATATTTATTTGTTTTTAATATTAAGTTAATATATATGTAATAAAAAATTAAAATGCATGTTTATTTTTTGTATTAATTAACTTACATTTATTATTTATTAATTTTAAGGTTATGTAAGTATTTTTAAGTAAGTTTTACTTAATTATATTTATTATTTAATTAATTTTAAATTACTTTTAAGACATTTAAAAAAGTCGATATTTTAGCAAACTATATTATTTACAACAATATTTTGGATTCGATATTTTTGTACTTACCTGTTTGTAGATAGGAATTTGATATTCTGGTAGTCGATATTTTGTCACCGATATTTTTGTAGGTCGATATTTAGCTCCTCGATATTCTGTCAGTGATTCACTAAATCTGCAGTTACGTTTTGTTGTACCAGCTCCAGAACGAGGCCACGCTTACGTGAACAGTTAGGCTAAATCTACATTGTACTAAACAGGGTAACAGGATGGGAGTGCATTTACAATACATATAAATCTCCAATAATAACAAGGCTTTAGTGTGTTTTAAGCAGGTATAAATACAAATCACAATTGCTAATACAAACTTTTAGGTTTACAAAAGATTACGTTCTCCGATATTACCAGCAAAAATTGCGTCCTAGAGAAAGGAGAAAATCTGGAGTGGCCATGCAGAAAGCATGAATTTGCTACAGTCCTCAACTGAGAACAAAGCATACATACTTTGCTATAAGTGAAATGCTTGGTTTATTTTGCCAAAGCTCATTTGCCTATGATTAGTTCAAGGGGAAATGTTATATTTCTCTTGATGAGGTGTGGATTCATTTTTTCTGGGAAGGTTTGCACAGGGATTGGGTAGCATTGATTATATTCTCAATCTCCCTACATCCCTTAGTCATCCAACTGTAGTTATGTCACCACTATGTAGGGAGTTAAGGGTTAATGTATACTGTTTTGGCTTGGTAGTCTCTTATAAGTCATGTCTGTAAGGGGTCCCAAGGTTTACATGTGTACTTTTTTTGTGGTTTGTGTTTGGGTGACTTGCCCCAGTAACTGTGTGAAGTTGTGTTGTTATATGGGTTTCTTAATGTGATGGTAGTATGCCTACATAAGTACCTTTGTGCAATGCTGTTTATGGTATTGATAGCAATGTGTAAAATGTCCTCACACATTTCCCATATGCATATTTCAAAGTGTTGGACACACATTGAGACTCCTCATATTTCGCAAATAAATCACAATGTAGTATTGTGCAGGGGATGAGCTGTATTGAGGGTAAGAATACAGAGCTGTGGGTTGCTTTGCAAAAACTGTTTTGTTTTGTTATGTGAATGTTTTATAATGTATCAACAGGCATCAAATGATGACTTCAGTTTGCCTGCTATTGAATGATCTTCCAACCTACTTGGTTCCGTTGATGCAGAGCTAGTGATAATGCAGATATTTCTGCTGTGACTGCAGCCGCCACTGTCTATAAAGATCCAGCCAACCTCCAGGTAAAGTATGCGTGTTTTATTTGTTGAAGTGCCGTAAATGGTACTCTACTTGTGTCGCAATTTCCCAGCTCAACTACCGCAAATAGATCTAAAAGAATTGGCCAAGAAGGATAACATATCTTAGGCATTTCTAAAGGAGTATGGGGCCACATGTACGACTATTTCCTTTTGCGACTTGCAATTTGCAAATTTTAGCGACTCGCAGACACATTTTGTGATTCCCAATGTGGTCACAAATGACCTACATCAATATTAATGAGGCAGGTCGCAGTTTGCGATCCATTGGGAATGGGCAATAACACAGGGATGTTGGCCTGCCGGGGACAGCAAACCCCCATGTCTGTATTTGCTTTAAAATGCAGCCTGTTTTCCTTAAAGGAACATGGGATGAGTTTCAAAAACAAAAATGAAATGCTAATTTTCATTTATTGAGAGTAGGCAGTGGTCCGTGGGACCACTGCCTGCTCTAAAAAACGTTTTTGCTGCCAATCACAAAGAGGAAGGGCTCCCCTGGGGACCCCTTTCCATTCGTGAGTGGCTTACCACCTACTTGAAGTATGTGGTAAACTGTGATTGTTTTGTGACCGCATTCCAGTCGTAAAACAATCGTACATCCCCTTGTGACTTGCTATTAGGAAGGGATGTCCTTTGCATGCCTCTTCCTAACGGCGACTTGTAAACCCTACTTTGCGAGTCGGTAACAGGATACCAACTCGGAAATTAGGGTTGATAGATGGTATCACCCTTTTTATCGGTTGCAAACAGCAACAATCTCTGGATTGCAACCGCTAAAAACAGTCGTACCTGTGGCCCAGGGGGGTTCTTATGCAATGTACAGAAGGTGGGGTTATGTAATGTCTTTTAGGGGAATAGAAGCTTTTAAATAGGACTGGTGCTTTTGCTGTGTGCTAATGAGGGTGAGGGAAGTGGATTTACTTTATAGATCATTGCGCAAGACTGGTAGAGAGGTGCTGAAGTTGGAAGGCAGAGGGAAATTCCACAAGACGGGCAAGTTTCCACTATCTTAAATTTGCCGCACAAGTACCTTGTAATGATAAAATAAATACCATTTTAAAAACAAAGCTTGAAGCCATTGCTAGTACTGAAGAAAAGGTATGCTTTTACCACTTTTCTGCAGGAGAGGTATTGCTGTTTTTACCTGCCAGATATCTGTGGGAGTGTTGTCTCCTACTCTCTCTGGAACACTAGCCTCTAACTCTTATCTACAGGACTGACATAGACACTTTCCTCTGCTTCCTGTTGCACGCCTGGCTTGAGAGGAGCCAGCCTGCTAGAGGAACTGGCTTCATGAAGCCTGGATACCGTGGAACTGGTTAGAGTCTGTCTACTGGACATATCCTGCCTATTGGACATATCCTGGCTGCTGTACATATCCTGGCTGTTGGTTTAGAGTTTTTGATCAAAGAGAAATGCTGATCAATGAGCCTGAAAGGGGGGACTAGGATGAGTGGAACTAGTTATGATGAATCCTATTAACCTTCATTTAATTTTGAAAGCTATTTTATTAGATCGCATTTGTTGGAAGGTGGTTTATTATTAGGGGTAGTTAGGTACCTAACACCAGCAATAAGGCCACCAACATGGCACTGAGTCCTAAATGGGGCCTCTATAAATTAGTCCCTTGCTCAACTCTTAGTAGCTGACACCGAGCAATAAGGCTTAACTTAGGAGACAGGCATGTAAAGAATTTCAAAACACCTTCACAGTAAATAGGTAAGACACCACACACAACAGAAATCTCATACCAATGTATACACATAGGAAATATTTGTATCTTTAAAATGACACCAAAATCATCAAAATCCAATGTAGGGAATGGGAGATATGATTTATTGAAGAATAAATACTTTCTAGTGCTTAGAAACCAATAGCGCTCCTTCCAGACATCTGGTCGTGCTTGACTGGGACAAAGTCAAAGTTTGAGGCCAATCATGATGGCCCCCTGCTCACATACCCCACATGGGAAGCCTCAGTCAAGATTTTACCTTCAAGCTTAGAAATCTTTCTGGAGCTTTTAAAATGCCCAGGCCCTAGATGCTCTCCATCAGAACAGATTTGGTGAGGGTTAGCGGCATGACTTTCCGTGAGCCCCTGGTCAAACCCTGGAAGTCGGACCTCCAGAGCTCTTCAGTGGGACACACCTAGAATCCGAGCTTGGCCCTCGCGGTCAAATTGGTCCCCTCATGGAGCTTTTTCCAAAACGTTGCCCAAACTTCTAGAGACCCTTCCAGAAGAAGTCTCCTGGTGGGTTCCAGTGATCCAAAACACAAATGCAAGGGTATGGAATCTCCTAGATGATCCTTGGCAGGCCTGGACTTCAATTCCCACAATGCTGTTGGTCAAACCCTCAAAACTCCACTGGCACACTCCAGGAGGGGGGCTCTAGTTGGAGAAGGGTCAGTTAATCTCTGTTAACCTGGGAGTTCTCTCCTTACTCCTTCTTGTAGCAAGGCAAAGTCCTCAGAGCTGTAGCACCAGATAGTGCAGCATGTGGGCCCTTCAGTGCTGATCAGGATTCCAACAGGACAATCCTCTTTCTTCTTGTAGTTTCAGGCAGCTGATCTGAGAGGCTCTTCACCTCTCACATATTTATTCAGTGTTCTCTGTGGTCAAGCAAGGGAGCCCCCTGTCCAATGAGGGCCAAGGCAACACCCCATAGCATGACCACTTCCTTCAAAGTGTGGCATAATCTTCTCCCAGAAAGCACTATTTCTTTAAAATGCATCATGGCTAAAATCTCAGCAGAGCATAAAGAGCTAACTAAACCAACTCTCAGTGTGGCTCATTTCCATAGCTCTCCACCCCCTAACATCTGCAGATTCCTTCCTCAAGCCTCCTATCTGGCTGGGTCAGAGGGGATGGGGGTAGCAGACCTGGTTTTCCCCGCCTGTTCCTCATTTGAAGCCTCATTCTTCACGACCCTTCAACCCTGCTCTGGCATTCCTGTGTAGCAGAGCCCTATCCAGCAGATAGTATCTCCCCTGGTGAGCCACTTATCACTTTATCAAAGCAGCCTGGCTATTCCTGTTAACCAATCAGGGAAGACTGCAGGAAGGCTAAATTTGGCTTACAGACAAGAATGTCTTATAACTTATTTTCTGTACAATTTAGGATAGTTTCAACAATGGGACATTGTTGGATTTATCAACGACATTCTATTCAGTACTTCAATGGTATTTTCCATATTTTCCTAGCAATACTTATGCATCAATAGCACATTGCCATGGTACCCTACGAGACCAACTATTTTCAATGGGGAGAATGAAATGCCCAATTTCTTCCTCACCAGGGGTTATAAAACGTTTTTTATAAAACCCCTGCTCATATTTACAGGACCCCCACCCCTTGAACACCAAGGGGAGACCCTGGGGGTTCTGAATATGCAAAAACAATTTTGGTTATCACTTCACAGTGCCCACAGCACCTAAGTCAACTGTGTAATGCATTTCCTACACTGGGGAAAAATAACATGGGCAGTTTTCACTCACCAGGGTTTATAAAACCTCTTCTATGGGGACCCTGCTTATAATTACATGACTCCCAACCCCTGGAAAACCTAGAGGAGATCTTGGGGATACCCAAATGTACAAATAAGGTAGATTATCACTTTTAAAGTGCCCATACCACCAAAGTCGAGTTTGCAGTGAATTTACGCTTATAGGCAGTACTGCAACACAGGGCTGCTTTTAAACTGACCTCAGGCTCTCAGCAGTGCACACATGCAAGTGCAACAAATGCTGCGGGCCTCTAAACTGCCATGCCCTATTATAAACTAGGGACTTATAGGTAGTTTTCATTCCCTTGACCTATTATCTACTAGGGACTTATATGGTAGGTCCTGCCAATTATAAGTATACCTCAATGCAGATGTTTGTGTTTAACATAGCACTGGCACTGGGACTGGCACAGTCAGAGTCAGCTACCATCAGTGTCAGTCAGCAAAAAAGAAATGGGGGTGAACAGGCCAAAAAGTATGACTTTCTAACAACATTTTTAAATCACTGACATCCTCCACATCGAGCCAGCATTCAAGTCAGGGTATGCATGTGAAACAGATGTGTGGCAGCCACTGAAAGAGATACTTGCATACAGTGAGGCTATCACTGAACAAAGCCGGGTCACTGAGTATTCAAGCCACTTGCCTCTTGATTTGAAGCTGCTCCCCTTGGTAGCTCAGCACTGCATTCAACTTCACAGTAAATTTATCATCTGCCTTTTGGCTGGGTTTGTGCTATAAGGAAGTCATGTATACAGGCACATATGTACATCGTCAGGATGCTCCTTTGAGATGGAGGCTCAACAACATTGAGCTGTCTTTGTTCTTCTTTTCCAATTCTGCAAAACTCTATACCCAAAAATTGTCTTAGTCTTTTCTAGCTATGGTTCTAATGATTGGAGCTCTTGTTTTCACACCATTGAGCTACCTTGCTGAGATTTCACAAGACTTCAGCAGGTAAGACAGTGTAGCTAGATCTGCTCAGTTGATTCAAATAGTTTTTGTTACTTATTGAATGACGCTTGACTAATGTTGACAGTTAGATTCTCTGGTTACTTGTCACAGTCATCCCAAATATTTTTGAATGCTTTAAGTGCATTTCTCCATCGTTTTTAATTTTTAATTTTTACCGTACTATTCAACTAATTTGATTGCACCTTTAGGTTCTTATTATCTTATCTGTATTTTATTTAGTTAGCAGTTGTACACATCCCAAAGCACTTTTGCAAGGGCAAGGGAGAGCCAAATTACATATTAGAGAATCCATGTTAACACTATTTAGATTCTTAGACTATATGAAAGTTTGATCAAAGCTCATAAACACAATGTCCCAATTCCCACTATATTCTACAATTCCTTATCCTTACAGAGGCCAAGCTCCAGAATATTTGGAAATGTAAGCACCATCTTAAAGCTGGAATTTCATCTGCTTTAATCTAATTTGTGCTACCCATACCTAGGCTATTTCTTAGGTCAAGCCTACCAGACAGCAAAGCTGTCTGATTACAAAATCAGTTTACTAGCAACTTACAGTGGCCTTAAAGCCTGTCCTTTGCTTACCTTTGGTTGGCTGTATTGTCACTATCATTTGCTCACTTTGAGTTTTATGGCTCGCAATGTCCATCTTGTCTTTGTACCTTCCCGAAGCATAGACTCTTTCCTTGTGTCCTTTCACTGTTCACTTTTAGGGTGCTACTTTTTCCTTTTTGCTTATGCACTCCATGAGAGTACATATGTTTTCCAGTTGTCTTTCTCATGTGCTTCCCTCCCACGCTCTACGTTGATTTGTTAGGGTTCTTCTCTGTAGCTTGAAAAGTTCGCCATAATCAGATGTACATGCCTAGATCAGGATGTCACCCTTTCACTATGATTCTCTTATTTGAATAATATCCCACCTTTACCACAAAAGATAGTCTCTAATTGCATAGCATGTCAGGATTCTTTATTTAAAAGAAAGTGAAATAAGACAAGCTCTGCTTAACCTCATAACATATGACAGTTGTGGTAATTAGCTCTGTTTTAACACACCTAATTCCTTTGTTGTACTGTTTTTTAGAGGAGAAGTTGTCTAATAACCCCAGAACCTGCTCTCTAGCGTAATATGTTAATTTATTTAAAAGGTAATATTACAATGAAACAAAACCTCACACGCTTTGAATCATTTGATTAATTCCAAATCAGAATGATTTGTCTTGAGCAAAATCAAGACAATTCGAGATCAGTGAGGTGGAAGAGACAAAGAAGCAGCAGTTTTTGACATACAATATTTAGGGCAGCTGAGTTCATGCATATTAAAAACACAAAGCGAACATTCTTGAATTTTTTTATGAGTTATAATGGAAAATACAGTTGGTCACATTTCTTAGAACATACCATATAAAATTGTGGACTTTCTTGGTTACAAGCATAATTCAATATACTCAAATTTCGATAAATAAGTAGTTTTGAGAATATACCTACATCCATCATTAGTTGCAGTTGCCAAGGCCACTACAGAGCAACACATGCAGTTACCAACTCCTACTAGTCAAAGCAAATGAAAAAATAATTGCCTGTATAATTAGCAGGTACACACTATGGGGCCAATTCACAAAGGTAATCTAAGCCAAAAGTCTAACTTTATGACTTCTAATATTCACAGAAGTCATTTATGACTTCTGGTATTCACAGAAGTCATTTATGACTCATAGCTTTACGTCCGCACTCAGGCTGGACTCTCCACACTCGGAGCAGAATCTCGGCACCCGAGACGTAGTCTCTGCACCCGAACCTGGTTCTCTGCACCCGGGTCAGAATCTCTGCACCCGAACCGGAAACTCCGCATCCAGGCCAAAATCTCCGCACTCGGGCCAGATGGTCATTCTCTTCAATTATAAACACCTGTGGAAGTGCTTACCACCCCCCTGCTCCAGCTGAAACAATGCAGCCGAACAGCCAATCCCTGTCCTGCAGCAAACATAAAACAGAGCTGACACATACAAACCTTCCAACATGTCGCTGAATGTGCTTGTTTCTCTACCCCTTGCCATGCAGCAAGAAGAGTTGAGGAGGAGTAGGAGGAGAGAAGAGAGAATTTTCAGACAAAGGATTAACCTTTTTGGGATGTCAGGCCAAGATGTCAGGGCCAGATACCGTTTCCCCCCAGATGTCATCTTGGAGATGGTTTGTGAGTGGGAGCAGGAACATGACTCTGTGACCTCTCGCTCCCATGTCATCCCAGCCTATCTCAAGATCCTTCCTGCTCTCCTTTTTTTTTGCTCTCTGGTCATTCCAAAGGGTCTTCAGTGAACTTATGAGTATCCCTCAGGCAAGCCAGTCCCAGTGCTTGCATCAGGTACTGAGCTGCATCAATACGAAACCCCACCTCCACATACGTGGGCTCCTGCCCCATACACTGGACAGGAGACAAAGGGTAGCTTGGGATTTCTACCTAATTTCTGCTTCCCACGTGTAATGGGTGCAATTGATTGTACCCATGTGGCTCTTCAGCCACCCCACCGCATTGCACACATCTTCTGCAACAGACACCAATGGCATTCCATCAATGTGCAGGGTGTCTGTGATGCCAGTGGTAGATTCATTGAGGTGCATGCAGCACTTCCAGGCAGTACCCAATACAGCTTTGTATTCCACATGTTACCTCTTGCCCGGCGGATGGCTGCGGGCGAATTTGGCAACATGTGGGTACTGGCTAAGTACCAAGCACAAAACATGTGTGATATGTATAAATGTAATGTATAAATGCTATCTCACATAAACAACCATTTTACAATAATATTCATCATGCCACATATACGGCCTCAACAGACCCTGCATGTACCAAAGTATAAATCATGCTCTGTACAGATGCAAGAGGGACATGTAATCAAGTTTCCTATTTTCTCTCCTCAGATGAGGCTGGGTATGCACTTTCCCCTCAACTCCTCACATCATACAGATGTGCAGCCACTGTACCTCAGAGAAGGTACATTAGGGCACACATACAAACTTGAGCCATCATAGAGCGCACTTTTGGTCTCCTGAAGTTGCAATGCGGATGGCTTGACCGTACGGGGGGGGGGTGCTGATGTACTTCCCTGAAGTTGTGTGCAAGATCATATTAGCCTGTTGTGTCTTGCACAGCATAGCTTTAAGTCATTGCTTACACATGCCTCTTAACCCTCAGATAGGTCTGAATCTGGGCAACTAGGCCATTGCACCAGACAGAGGGCAAGGTATGCAAGTCTATGTTCAGCTGGTTGGCACTTTTTTCACCTTAGCAACCTGTTGTGTTATGGACAAAATGTGGTTTGTAGTCTTTTTTCAATGATGAAAGCTGGATATTTACGACTCAGTCCAAAAGTTCCATCCTTAGACTACTTTGCAAGCCACACCCAATGTATGTTGACTACAGTTGTTGATAGGAGTCAAAAGATTGGTCATGCAATATGTCATGTGCAGATGTCAGCAATCAGTGTTGTCAATGTCTCTAAGGAATCCATTGCCTCAGATGATTAACTGTATGTGCATGTGTGAGACCTCCCAGGTCCTTTTGACAATGGGTGCCTGATTCACAAAGGGACCTACCTGTTGCATTGTGGAGTATTTGCCCCCAACTGAAACAACTCCCCCACAACTGAGGGGCTCCCACCGTGAGCTTTGTGAATCAGGCCCTATGCGTCTGGGATACACAGCACTGCTTCCCCCAAATTTATCGTAACACTGTAGTCAACTCTTGAGCTGAGCGCAAAATATAGACTACATGTACCATAATGCAAAGGAAAAAACTCTTCTGGGATGTGATGTTGTGTCTGGCCACACCATTTTCCCTGTCCAAGCATTATTTAATGGTCTGTTCTACCTTTTGTCTCACGTTTCTAATGTTCCTTTTATGTGTAAAAAATTGTTACGGCTCATTTTCAGAATCTCTGCTACAGAGCAGCAGGATGGCAGAGGATCTGATCTGTGACAGAGGATGACAGAATGAATAGAAAATGGCTGCCAGCAACTTCCTGTGATGTATATCCTGCCTACCACTTCCTGGAACCCAATCTATTCATACAGGAAATGACATACAGGAAGTGGTAGGCAGGAAATACATCACAGGAAGTTGCTGGCAGCCATTTTCTGTTCATTCTGAGTCATCCTCTGTCACAGATCAGATCCTCTGTCATCCTGCTCCTCTGTACAACCCAACTACCCCCAACATCGCTGAGGGACTTGAGGAGAAAGCATCCAATTCACTGAAAGGGAATTGGACATTTTTGCAGAGGAGGTGCTAGATAAGTTCCCACATCTTTATGGGGGGCAAGAGGACCAGCTGAGCAATGCAGCGCATGCCAGACTCTGGTCCACCATTTGGGAGCGCTGCAGTGCAGTGGGTGTCTATGCCCAGCGGGGCAGTACATGCTGTAAGTGCTGTTATGACATAAACCGCTGGGCCAGGCTCAAGGCCCAGAAAATCTTGGGCCAGTCTTCCTAGCACCATGTGTACCAGCCGACCTCTCGCCACTGTACAGGAGGGTCCTGAGGGCAGCCTGGCCGACCCTCCATGCTCAGCTAGAGAAGCATGAGCAGCAGAGAGATGGTAAGTGAATTAGCTGCAATATGTGTCTTAAAGTATGATGTGAGGAATGGAAAAGCTGTACCATTAGGTGTCCCATGCTTCCATTTACCTAATCTGTGCAAATGCAGCACTCATTATAAGGCCAAAGGCTCACTGTAGCACATAGACTGCACTGAGCAGAGTGCATTTTGGGATCAGCAGTTTTTGTATGCCACCAGAGGAATAAAGCCACACACGTGCATTTGTATATAAAATTCCACTGGCAGCTCCATTACCAGTGAACCAAGGGCCTTATAACTGATGTGCGCATTGGGTGAGGAATGGTACATACACTGTCCAGTGTGTGTATGAGATGCCTTTGGGTGTTGGATGCTGTGACTTGCATTGCCTTTGGTGTGTGTCTCAAGTCTCCACTTACCTAATATGTGCAAATGCAGCAATCATTATAAGGCCAAAAGCTCACTGTAGCACATAGAATGCACTGAGGAAAGTGCATTCTGGGAGCGTTCGTTTTTGTATGCCACCGGGGGAATAGAGCCACACATGTGCATTTGTAAATACAATTGCACTGATAGCACCATTACCAGGGAATCAAGGGCCTTATAACTCATGTGTACATTGGGTGAGGAATGGCACAGACACTGTACAGTGTGTGTATGAGAGGCCTTTCAGTGTTGAATGCTGTGACTTTATTGCCTTTGATGTGTGTCTCAGGTCTCCATTTACCTAATCTGTGCAAATGCAGCAGTCATTAGAAGGCCAAAAGCTCACTGCAGCACATAGAATGCACTGAGCAGAGTGCATTCTGGAAGCTGTAGTTTTTGAATGCCACCGGGGGAATAGAGCCATACACGTGCATTTTGTATATAAAATTGCACTGGCAGCACCATTACCGGTGAACCAAGGTCCTTATAACTGATGTGTGCATTGGGTGAGGGATGGTACAGATGCTGTCCAGTGTGTGGATGAGAGGCCTTTGGGTGTTGGAGTCTGTGAATTGCATTGCCTTTTTTGTGATTGGGTTTTGATTAAGACAGATCATCATGTGTCATGGAATTAAGACAGACTTTGAGATCCTTGCCTCACTCTTAAGTGATACCAACTTCTCCAAGGGGGTCCACATACACACGTATTCCCAACAGTGGCTTGTTTTTCATTTGTCCAGTCAAGGTAGCTGTAATAACTAGCCACAACTGTTCACCAGGGTACAGCACTACCTGAGCAGTCTTAGAAGGCAAAATGTGGTACAGACTGTCTGCTGTTGTGAGGGAATATCAAAATATTAGACTCCCCACTTAGCAAAGCCAATATCCCAGCCCCTATTTGGATTTGTACACCCAAATCTGCATTTGTGTTGTCTCATACAATGCTACACAGCAGATGACATTTGTTAGAAAGTGTAAGAGTGCAGAGACTCCATATCACAGAATCATTCCAATGCCATCCGGACTATCTCCAATCTCCTTTTCTAGACAGGCATTGGAAGATGCCTATGTAGCAATGACAGGAAACACAGATTACAAGAATGCAGAAGTTAAGGGTCGGTCATTACAGAAGTGTAAGCCATCAAAATTCAAGTAAGATGTCTATGTGTGAGTTAATCAGGATATCACAGTGAACATACACGTACTTTATGCTCCAAATCACTTATACTTGTATAGTGTGATCAGAGAAGAACAAAGTCTGCACTTGCTTCATGTAGTTATGTGTGTAGTTTTGACGTGTACAACCACTACATTATGATTTGTCTTCCATTTCAGTGGGCCTAGCTGGCCAAGAGGACCAGGACCGGGGTCAGAGCAGGGCATCGTTGGGGCACCTGCGGCCATGACCTCTCCCTCCACAATTAAAGAGGAAGAGGAGGAGGAGGAGGAGGAGGAGGAGGGACCTTCATCACCAGAAGGCAGGGGAATTGAGCCCACAAGGACAGAGCAAGGCAACACCTCAAATGCTACGGACCGGGTGGAGGCTGAGGACGTTTGTAGTGGGGTGAAGAACTGGACACCTCTGGCCAGTGGGGGGAGGAGATCGACTCTCCCCTTGACAGTTCATATTTTCATTTGGCAAGGCATCCCCGAGGCAGATCACACCACAACCTGGGCCTGCAATGAACTCCTCCCTGACTCTAGAGGTCCCCATTCCATCGGGGTCTCCAGCTGCATCCCCTGCCACTAGTCCCCCTCCAAGTGGTTGCCAGGAAGACCCCAACATAGGCTCTAACCACAAGACACCACACCCCTAATTTTCAACCCAAACTCCTCCCTATATTGTAACTCTTGTGGCTGCATCCCAGGAAGTGATGGGGGCATGTGAGGGTCTGCCAGACATGTCCACTCGCATCATGCTGCAGCTCCGTGATGAGGTGCGTCTGATGCGAGAGGAACTTGCAAGATCCATGGCCACCCTCACTGCCAATGTCACTTCCTTGGGTGCAGCTTTGTTGTCTGTCCTTGCACAACGTCCCTCCCAAACCACCCTCAATGTTTCTCGCATATGTTGCCCCACACTGTTTTCCCCATACTCCTCATGTGTTCCAACTCCATGTGGTGCCTGATCCTGCACCGGCCAGCCTTCATCGGAGTCGGAGGATCTGAACATTGTGGAGATTGAGGATGACCAGAAGGACAGTTGTCTTGTTGGATTATGACTTTCTTTTGGACATTTATTTACTTTCCCCCTTGTATATAGACTGGTTCTCCAGATGATTTCTGACGTGTTTTATTTATGTTGCCCAACCCTCTCCAAGTCCCCTAGTCCATTCTGGTCAAGGGACATTAATTGCTTTCCTTGCTCCCTTCCAAACGGCCTGAATGTTGCTCTTTTTTCCATCCATTTAATTAACATAAACTTATATTTAGATTCAAGCTTTCTCTATCTTGTTAACTTCATTGTAAATATTGTGTTCAAAGTATGGACATATACCTTGGGAGTAGTTATTTGCTCTGCACATGATAGCTTGTTGCACTGATTGGGTTAAACTTTTACATGTGTCATTCACACACATTCATCCTCACATCTCTAGGACACCACAAGGGTAAACATTTGACCATCAGTATATAATACATAACTTGTCTTGACTGTGAGGACATTTATCTTTTATTTAGACACATTCAGGATGATATTTTTTCCTGTGATCAAGAGGGATTGTGCTTGCGACTTCGCAAATTTGGTGGTGAGGATCGCTGTGAGTCAGTGTGTTTGTGTTATTGCCGAGGTGCAGGTTAGTGTGGTGCATCTGCCTGTACGGTGGAAGTTCCTGGACAGGGGCTGATAGTGTCTGTACAGTTGAGGGGAGTGCCTGGGCAGTGGGTGGTGGTGGATGTTCAGGTGGGGGGAGTGCCTGGACAGGGGGTGGTGGTGGATGTGCAGGTGGGGGAATGCCTGGACAGGGGGTGGTGGTGGATGTGCAGGTGGGGGGAGTGCCTGGAGAGGGCATGGTGGTGGATGTGTACTCTTGCTACGAGCCTGTGCAGTTTGTGGTACAGGTGTGTGGGTGTGATGTGCTGCAGGTAAATGTGATGGCTCCCCTCCCCGCGTTGACCTTGAAGGGAGACTTTGGATAAGTTTCAGCATGCCCTCCATTATCTTTATGGGCAAGGCATGGTATCTTGCACTCTCTTCCCTATGGATGGATATAATGTCATTGATCCTCTTGTACATGTCTTGCCAAGATCTGTCCATCCTGTTCAACATCTGGGTCAGTCTGCCCACCACCTGAGGGATTTGGTGCATGTCCTGCAGTGCCTCGGACATGTCTGACAGGGTAGCCCCTTTGGCACGAATGTCCTGCCTCACATCAGCCTGCTGTTGGAAGAAGTCCTCCTCCCACTGGCCACCACAGTCATCTGCTAGCCCCCTCTGCATGGGATGGCCATGGACAAGACCTTCAGGTCCACCAGCAGGGGGAGGAGTGACAGGTGGTAGTCTGTGGACAGGAGATTGATGCCCACCTGCACCGCACCAGGGGTGATGCCTTCCTCAGATGGTGAAGAGAATGCCTGGGATGCACTGTATGGGGAGGAGTAGGTAGTGGAACCACAACATCTGTCCTGGATGTGAGGGCTGTGAGGGAGTGATGTCTGTGTTAGGGTGTGTGAACGCTGTGTCTGGTTAGTGTTATGCTGAGAACAGGCATTTATGGGCTTTGGATATTGAGGCGCTTTGCTGGGCGGAAGTGGGTGACCTTAACCATTTTGGCCAGTGTAACAAATGTTCTGGTCAGGGCACCTGACTCCTCATCCTCTGTTAGAAGGGCCAGATAGTCTCCATCATCTTCCAAATCAACAGCCTTCTTTGGTACCTCCTTCTCCTCCTCCTCTTGTGCAGTCCTGCAGCTGAAATTGCTGCTTGCAAGAGTAGTGGGTTCTCCCCTTCGATTGCCCGTCACCCACCACTGGTGGAAGGCCCATTGTCCTCATCATCCTCATCACCTGAAAGACAGAGTTTGCAAGAGGATAAGTCATTGACCTAGTATATGATGTGGTGCAACACAAGGGTTGATTCTACTGTTCTGTGCATCACAAAATGATGCACATGTGACCTGGTTTGGGTAGACTTACACTTGACAGCTCACACCATAGTACTAAGGTGCTGAATGGAGATGTACAGTACACAAGCAAACTCACCAGCTCCAGCCACAGCTGTGCATTGCTTTGCGATCCCCCTGATGGCAACTGATGAACCTGGCTCCTCATAGGTGTAGCTGAAGATGTGGTACACGATCCAGCAGCTTGAGAGGGAAGTGACACCATACTTAATTATCTGCATGACTAATATGCTAACAGGCACACATGACCCTCACATAACTGAAATAGTATGTATGTAACCTTTTACACACCAACTGCAGATGCTATGCAGAAGGGGATTTGGATCTTTCGAATACTTTTGGATGTGAAAAAATTAATATGTGAGATGTCCAATAGTCAGGTACATTTTGTGGCACACTTGTGCTTCCCTCCCCATGAAGTCACAATGACCATTTAGGACTGGGAGATCACACATTTGTTGTTTATTCTTTGTGTGATCTCTGTTCCCATCATACATGTACGACATCATGGTAGAAGTTAGCTGTCAATGAATGATGTCTTGAACAGCACACATCCTAACCTCATATATTATCCTGTGACTTATATGGTATATGGAATACGGTAAGAGAGGAGGCCCGCTCAAATCAACATTTGACTAGGATCACATATTGTGGTAAAGTGTAGAAGCTCGGATGGTTGCCACCTACACTGGATTTGCATTGTGCAGTTCAGCCACCAGATATATATGTTTTACATCCTCTACATCCACCTTAGCAACCCATACACCCCTCCCAAAACAGCATGCAGTAAAAACAATCCTATTGAACAAGTTCCTGCCTTAAATGGCCATGGCTCTTCTGTTTGCTAAATGTCCTTTGATTTCACTTTTTTTTTTTTTTTCTTTTTTTCTTTTTGCCTAACAACTGTTATGTCCAGGATTTTCTGCCTTACCCTATTAAGTAATGTTTGTTTGCATCCTTGTACACTCTTAGTAGTTCATTATGTTACCCTCTCTTACCCTGTCTGCAATGTCCCCTTTACTTTGATCTTCCCTTCCATTACTGTGAAGCGCTCTGATACCCTTTGGGGTCTTGTTCGCGCTATACAAAACTTTTTAAATAAATAAATAAACACAGCCTAACTGGCATCAGTGCGACCCTCATCCACATCAATTTCCATAAATTTTGTGCCTCGTGATTTTCCTTGAGAGTTTTCATATCATTGACTTACAAACCAGTTGTGGCTACTCCACTTCAAATTACACAATATAGTCAATTATGTACATACTGCACTCGCTTGCCATACATTTAGTGTCATCCTTTCACTAGCCACCATAGTGTGATATGGTATGCTGTAAAGTGCCATATATGGGCATATTGAGATGAAGGACAATAGTGATATTGAACACATAGAACATACTGTGGACATTAAATCCACATTTTATGCATGAGCATTCAGGTACATCATTCTTGGGTTTACTTACCAGGGCCCCGCATCTGCCTAGTGTGTGGTTCCTGACCAGATGTCACAGCCAACCTTGTAGCAGATGTCACTGTGGGGACTGGAATCCTAGACAACATCATTGGAACTACAAAGATGTGTGTGTTTGCCAGTTAACATTCAAGTTGCCACATGTGATGCACTCAATTTCAGAGTTCAGTTCACAGTTCTGGCACTGTTGATGAAATACATGTAATATGTCCATCTGATTTCTGCTGACAATGTAGGCTTTTGGACCCTCTCCTGACCAGTTTTACTTACCAGTTTGTGATGGTGGTATGGATTGCTGTGGATGATATTGTTTCCTCCCAGAAGATGCAGGGACCTCTGCTACAGTGGATGACTGTACTCTGGCTGAATGTGTCAATAGGGGAGAACAGAGAAAATTCAGCAAACCAAATATGTACATGTGCAACTTGTCAGAAATTTCCTCACTGTATCTACATATTAACAGTAATGCTAACGACAGCCGTGGCCGGTGCAGGTAGGAGCAGTGGGGAGGTGGGGGGCAATTAGACAGATGAGTGAATAGGGAAATAAAATTATGAAAAAAAGAAAATCACTTAGCTTGTGCTCAGCGATACGGCGAGCACAAGGTAAGTGGTTTTGGTTTTTATTTTATTTTATTTTCCTATTCCATTATCTATTGATTTTTCCCTGCCCCGCCTCCCCCACCACTCTTACCTTCCCTGTCCATTGCTATTTACTAGTGTTAGGTATATATGCCAGCAGTGCAGGGCCCATGTTTTTGATAGTGGGAATGGGATTTGCCATTTCCATCTCAATGGATTCTGGGACTTGTGGTGCAATGTACAGAAGACTCTGACTCACTGTGCTTTTTATACATACTTGGGACAACTTCTATAGTCACAATTGTGGTACTACGCACACAGACATCATTTCATATCCATGTTCTTGTCATCGTACCACATTGGGGACATTACTCACAGGCAGCCCTTGTGGGGGTGTCTGGTGTTGAGGACATCCTCCTCTAGTGGGATGAGACAGAGGCGTGGTCCAGATTATACACCAGGGAGAGCTCTGGCCTCCTCAATCCTTCTCCTTCACCCACCTCTTCTCGTCCTGCCACTTCTTCTTTATATCATTGACAGTGCGGACATCCACCCCCAATGCTGTGACTGCAGTGGCTAACTGCTGCCATATGTGCCACTGGTGATGTAAGGGGGGAAACCATGGAGCCATTTGTGGTGCCTCACAATAAACTCCAAAATCATGGTGGTCCCCTCATCAGTGTCATTTTTCATCCTCCTCTGGTGTAGCCTGTTCTGAAGTAAGGTGCAGAGCAGACAAGTAGGAACTCTATGTGGCCAAACCTGGGCCTTGCTTGTGTGCTGCTTTTATATGGTTATATGGTTTATAGTGCAAGTCTTGCAGGTGGTGTCAATTGACTTCATCCAGCCCAAGTGGGAGGATGGTAAGTAATTACACAGGTGTTTAGCATTGAAAGAAATGAACGTCCAGCCCGAGTGTGGGGATTCTGGCCCGGATAGGGAGATTTGGTCCGGTTGCGGAGATTCTGGCCCGGTTGGAGAGGCTCCGGCTCGGGTGCGGAGATTCCACCCCGAGTACGGAGATTCCAGCCCGAGTGCGGACGTAAGGATATGAGTAGTAAATGACTTCTGTGAATACCAGAAGTCGTAAATGACTTTTGTGAATACCATAAGTCGTAAATTTAGACTTTTGGCTCAGATTACCTTTGTGAATTGGCCCCTGTGATTGTGAAGTAACATTGTAACTAAAGAATAGCAATACCATGAAATTTTTCCTTCGTATTAAATGTAAATTCATGTTAAGACTACTTAATATGGATACATCAAGCTGCAGTAGCACTCTAAAGCGCTACAGAGGTATGGCCCTGGGTGAAAATGTATTGGCCTGCCCCTCTCTCCCCCGCCCTCTGTTTCAAAACTCCCCATCATGGCTGCTTCTTTTCACAGTCACTGCCCTCTGACAATTTTTCTAGACCGTCAGATCAACAGTGTGAAACAGTGAGCTACCCAGTGACTACCAGTCTTCCAAGCCAGGCTCTATAACTCCAGTGAGTTCATTGTGTCAGTGTCGGGTGAGGTGCACTAGGTAGACCAGCGTGGCAGGGAGATGGCAGGAATTGGTCAGTGACATGTGTACAGTTGGTATCATCTGTCCATCCTGGGCGTGCTTAGAAGCCAAGGCACACTCAGTCACTCAGACTGTGTTGTGCACAACCCTCGCCAGCAGTGGTTGCATAAAGTAATAAGTCAATAGCCAGTTTGCACTGGCAGCTGTCACACATGTCAAATTTTCATTTCTGTACAAAACATTTTTCCATTGAACAATATAGAAAAACACACAAGTAATCCTTTAGAACTCTGAATTTTAAGGTGAATGATATTTTTACTTGATGATGGTATCACAGAAAAACAAATAATATTGTAACTACAATTACAAATTTTTGACAGTAACTACAGATGTGTTGATAGTGATGCATCATATATGGTTTCAGCCGACATGTGTTTCGTCCCTACTTGGGACTTTTTCAAGGCTGATCAAATAATATATAATAAGGAGAAAACATTACGAAAAACAGTTCTATGTTAAAATAGTTAAAAACCATTCTAAAGCACAGCTTTAATGTGTCGCATGTATCGCCACGTGACCTCATAACACATCGTGAAAGAATGTACAGACCACCACCAATGATGTGATCCAAGGAATATGATCCAAAATATATTAAAAAATCATGTCCAGAGACAGAGATACGAATCCATTGTGCCATTAGGGACTGTGAAGTTATTAGAAAACATAATATTTGAATAGTAGAGTGGTGTGCACAAATCTGATAATCTTCTTATGAGCCGAAAGAATCACAGAGGTCCCTGAGGGAAAAATACAGATGATATTGAAGATAAATTGTGCAACATCAATCATAAACATAAAGGTCAGGGGAAATCCTGAGAAACAGTAACTGACTTCAAGCTTATACATTCCGAAGAACTATACCAGCTCAACCAAATAATGCATATGTGCTGTTCCTTCCCAATAAAGCTTATGTACGTGTATTCTGTTCCTTTCACAATCAAACACACATGAAACCCAGTCCAACATAAAGGCTGCCAAATTTTACAAGCTGAACACATATATAAAATAACAGTGGATGCTATTCCTCCAGCATTCTACAAATTGACTCATTTATGATGGGTCCGTCATTTATGGATCCAAGACAAATTTAAGACGCTGAGTACCAGATTAACAAAGGTTTAGCATCAAGTTATTGTTACTTTTATAACGCTAACCCAACGCAATTTTTGGGGGATTAACAAAACCAGAACTAATTGGTATTAGCGTCGGTTTGTATGGAAAAGTAACGCAAAGCTGCGCAAAAACACTTCTTTGCATTGCTTTGCATCAAGGGGGTGTTGCATGAGTGGTACACAGGTGTTCCCATGCAACCACCCATGTTTTTGTCATGCTAAACCCTATGTACTAACATTAGTAGACAGGATTTAGCACCAAAAATTAACGCAGCTGAAAAGCAGGCGTTAAAATGAGAAATGTTTTGGGGGTCGCGCGAGCGCACTAAACAAGATTGCCGCCTCCAGATAATTCTATTTTGACAATTTTAAATCTGTTTTCTGGCTTTCTTACCTGTTACAGGGGTATTATCTCATTCCTATGGCCAGCGCTTTCTGTGGAGGTAGTTATTGTGCCTTTCTGTTCTGGTTGAAAGGCTTTTGATCATGCTGTGCCTTCCACCGATCTGTCCAAAGGAGTGCTGCTGGAGTTTCCTGTCAGGAGGGTGGAGACATTTCGAGGAAAGTGCAAGGCTGATTCCTAAACCACAACCACAGCTGGTTTTAGCTGCTGCACAGTTTCCTGCTTTGGTGATTTCTTGTATAATTTCATTTTTTTGCATTTGAAGTGAGTTTACTGCCTTTTATACATATTTTGCAAGGAAGATATTTATGTGGAAGGAAAGAATGTGCATAGTACCGCTAGCAAACATAAGCAAACAATTTCTCCTCCACCAGTAAAGTCAAAAATTGTGGATACCAAAGAGCCTTCTTTAGTTACTTTATTGGAAGAATTACACGCAGTATGCTCTAATACAGAAAACATTGTTTTGGAAATTAAAATTATTCGCAAGGACATGGCTAGTCTGTCAATGAATGTCTCTGACAATTCCATAAAAATACAGGATAATAAAGCAAAAATGTACAGTATGTTGCCTCTCACTGCAAAAATTGAGCCTTTGAATACTCTATTACTTGAATTAGAAAATCGTAACAGGCAGTATAATTTGTGCATCTTTAATTTACCAGAAGGTGTTGAAGATAGTGATTTTAATGTTAAAATTCACAGAAAAATTTGAAATTGATAAAGCACATAGAATTCCTTCTCATCTCAATCCAAGCAATGTTAAACTGCGTCAAGTGATTTTAAAGTCCTTCTTCACCATCTTCTTGTACTGATCTGAAAAGCTGAAAGAGAGATTCCAACTTTGATGGTTAATAGAAATAAATTGTTATACATCAGGACTTTGCCAAGGAAACTGTTAAAATTCCTAGAGAATTCTCTGATCTTAGACCTAGACTGAGAAGGTGTGGCTTTAAATATGGTCTTTTTGATCCATCTGTTATGAGAATTTGGAAGGATGGTATCTCAAAATCCTTTCAACGCCCTGAGGATCTTCGTGCTTTTTTAGATCAGCATCCTCTGCTATCCATGGAAATGAGTAACAAAATACTATTTATGTTTCTATATTGTCTTTTTTATGTTTGTCCTTGTTTTTCCTTTTTCCCCTATCATCTTCTTCTGGAGCTGCTCTTTAATCCATTAAGCTATATGTTTTCTTTCTATTTTCTATCTTCTTTTTTTGGTGTGTGGGGTTAATATTAATAGAAAATGGTCTTGTTTAATTTTAAAGGGTTACGACAACCTGTTAAAAGAACTAAAGTTTTAGATTATTTAGCCAGATATAAAGCTGTCATTTGCTTACTTCAAGAAACTCACATAGATGATTTTTATCATGTATGAATAAACGATGGGTGGGTAATATTATTTCTTCTCCTGCGGTTAACAGGAAGAACGGTGTTGCTATCCTTTTTACAAAAAAGTTAATCTTTCAAATACTATCTAAATGTTAAGATACAGAAGGTCGTTATATTAGCAAAAATTAAAATTGATACTACCACTTTTCATATAATTAATGTTTATGGTCCAACCAATGACAATCCTAATTTTTGGTCTATCTTTACTTCTGAAGTGATTAAAATAGGTAATGCTCCACTTATTATTGGTGGTGACTTTAATTTAATATGTGACCCCCTATTGGATAGATATTCTCAAACTAAATATCATCCCCCTAAAGCTTTTTTGATTTTAAATCAACCAAATTGGTAGATATTTGGCATCTACATCACCCCAAACAAAAACAGTTTACATTTTTCTCTAATCCTCATCATTTTTACTCTCAAATTGATCATTTATTAATATCCCGCTAACTAATTCAATCATTTTCTGATTCTACAGATCACAATATTGATATTTCTGACCATGCTCTTATTTCAGGTGCTTTACAACTCAGTGCCACCCAACAATCCCACTCTCGCTGGTGTATGAATAAGAATAATAAACCCACACTCTTGTCAGCATTACATGATTATTTCTGTTTCAAACCAGAAGGTTCTAGTTCACTTGTAAACCGTTGGGATGCATTTAAGGCGTATGTCAGAGGGGTAACTATATCTAATAAGGCACAAGAACAACTCTTTATTTAATCTAATGACAATAAATACAAAATGCAAGTACAGAAATTTAGATATGAGTTTAACTCTTTGAGCTGGTGTACAAATTTCAAATAATAAGTCTAAACTTCATTTTCACACCAATAGATCTGGATGACATTTAGCAAATTAGTTGTGTATTAAAAAGATAAAAATCCAAATTAATGCAATTCATGTCTTAAATAATAAACTGGCAGTATCTCACAAAGAAATTGTTAATGAATTTTTCAAGTTATATAGTAATCTCCCCATCACTAGTATGTTTAGTATTGATCATTTTTTGGTACACTGTGGCTTACCTAAATAACCCAGTCAGTGAGTGAAAAATTGGATGTACCGATCAAATTAGAAGAAATTAATTTAGCTATTACATCTCTTAAACCGGGTAAATCACAGGAACCGAATGGTATACCCGCTGAATTTTATAAAGAATTTTTTCCTTACCTGCTACCTCATTTACCTTTTCTTTTTCTCACTTTAGTTTTTCATGTTCTAATGCAGGATCCTTTACTGAAGCTTTGATTGTTCTTCCAAAATTCCCACTGTTGTTTCAGATTACGACCTATCTCTTTAATTAGTCAAGATTGTAAACATTATGCAAAATTTCTTGCAACCAGGCATAGGAGAAAATGGCGGCCACTGAATAGTCCGGTCAGGAGCTCTGAGCTCTCCAGGCTTTTACATTTTGCAACAACACTTAGCTTACATACTTAAATCATAGCACCACCAGAAATAAACAGCGGAACAATGAATGGCTATACCTGATGCAGATTTTATCTGAAGCAGTGCCGGATTTCGGCGGGAAGGGAGTGAAGCATCATGATTATGGATGATGCAGCAATCCTGCTTGGGTGTGGGCGGAGGCAGTCTCAGGACCTTGATACTGCGGTAAGTGTAGCGGGCAGGCCGGGCCGGCCGGAGTGTGGACGGAGGCAGTCTCGGCTCATCGGAGCTGTCGGAGAGTTGCAGCTCGAGTGTCCTTTTGTGGCAAGACTACGGCTGCTTTCAACAACACAGCAACAGGTCTACAGAGTGAGTTTGAGCCCCAGAATGTGCCCATGGTGCTTGAGACTTCAAAAAGTAAGTTGTGGGGATTAAGGATGCGTATGAGTGCGGGGAATGCTCAGGGTAGGGGCCAGAGTGAAATACAGGTCCCTGAATTTCAACTCTTTTTTTTTTTTAAATCTTTTTATTGAAAATAAAAATAAACACAAATCAATATCAAACAAAACAGGTGCAGTCACAAACCGTAAAATAATCACTAGAAAAATAAAAAAATACATTCAAAATAACACATTACATTGGGTCAAAAACAAGGCAATTGTATCATCTTCCCATGTGATAAAGAAAAGCCTTACAGTGTCTCGTTTTCCACTGCCTCAGGGGGCGCTTCGTTAAATGGAATACAAATAAAATCTCTACTCTCATTCCAGGGGCCCCATATTTTAGTCCATTTACCAGGGCATCCCCTGCTTTCATACACCGCTCTCTCTGCTTGCATACACCAATCCATATTGGATTCCCAATCAGTGTGTTGCAAATCGATCCCACCCTTCCACGTTCTGGCAATATTACGTTTCGCCACCATGCATCCTAGTGTGACCCAAAGTTTCTCAAATCTTGTTAAATCCGTGGCCTCCCAGATATTTAATAGGCACTGGCGTGGGGAGGCCTCAATTGTTTTATGACAGATCTGAGACATGGCCGAAACCACCCTTCTCCAGTACCTCTGAAGGATGGGGCACTCCCACCACTGGTATAAAAAACTGCCTGTGTGTCCACAACCACGAGGACAGGCAGGGGAGACCAAAAGACCCATCTTAACAAGCGCAGAGCTGGTATAATATGCTCTATGGAGTATTTTAAGTTGTATAAGTTTGAAGCAGGAGCGGATAGCCACTTCCCGTGGTGATGCCAAAGCCTCCCTCCAGTCCTCATCGTCAAAATCTCCGACCTCCTCAGCCCATTTTATTCGTATTTTATCGTGGGTCTCGGGTAGGTTATTAAGAATTTTCTGGTACGTTAACGAAATCACTTTTTCTGGGAGATAATCATCTAGTAGTCTATCTTCTAAAGGGGAGGAGGGTGGTAAATCAGAGCCTTTGGGTATTACTTTGTGTAGTGCATTTCGTGCCTGAAGGTATCGAAAGGTTTCCCCTACCTGAAGTTGATATTGAGTTTGTAGGTCCCCAAACGGAACAACCCCCCCCCTCGTCCATAGGTCTCCGACTTTCAAAAGGCCAATTAAATCCCACTTATCAAACCCTGGTTGTTGTGAGAGCATGCCTAATTGCCTGGATTCAAGCAGCAGAGTGGCCTGCGTAATCTTCCCTTTCCAGCCCAGTGCCGCAGTTGCAGTGTGCCAAATAGAAACTGTAGTAGAAGTCGAGGTGTGTTTGGGTGTGTATTTTTTCCCGCCATACAGTGCCCTGAGATAGTTACCAGAAGACATATTGTACCTATCCATTCTATATGCCTGGTCAGTGATGGGTCGATGCATCCAATGGTTGAGAACCGTCAGCTGTGAAGCCCAGTAATAAGATCTAATGGCTGGCAGAGCGATTCCATCATCATACCAGCTTTTGGTGAGTTGACCAGGGCGATGCGGGGTGTACCATTATTCCACAAGAGGGAGCGTACCTCAGAGTCAATAGCTAGAAAATATTGCGACGGGACTAAAAAAGGTGTGTTTTGTAGGGCATAAAGAAAGCAGGGAAGTGCCATCATTTTATAAAGGGTGGCTCGTCCCAGGAGTGTTAGAGGTAGTGATTTCCAGTGCTGAATGTCAGCCCGGAAATGGTGAAGAGGAGAAACGAGGTTTTGCAGGTGGAAGACTCCTGCGTCTTTAGTGATATATATGCCGAGGTTTCGGAAGCCTTCTGTGACTATCTGGGCCTCACAACCTAAGGGAAGGATCGGGTGCTCTCCACTCAGAACGTAGACCAGGGACTTGTCCCAGTTGATAGTATAACCAGAATATTTTTGGAACAGAGCAAAAATATGAAGCACCCTATGGATCGAAAATGGGGGTCGGGCCAGATAAAGTAAAATGTCGTCGGCATAGAGGGAGATTTTATCCACCCAATCCAACGACCAGTTAAGTCCATGAATCAAGGGATCACCCCTAATCCATATGGCCAGAGCTGAATTTCAATTCTTAAGCGGTGGCAGGGCAGGAGGAAAAACAGTTCCCCCCTGAAAAAATAAAGAAACATGATCAAGATTGTATTGACAATAGGGGGATAAGTTATTGCCCTAAAAATAGGAATCTAACGGCCAATAACCCACCAGAGCAAAGAAGTGCAGTGTTAATTCCCACAGTCATTAAAAAAAAAGGGAAACCAACCAATGCTATCAAATATCAAGCTCCCCCCGCCTAGCATCACAAACCAAAACAACAGCCCCTAGGGTAAAAGTTACACCCTGTTTAAGATCCTTTTTTAAGATACAAACCCGACAGGATACTCCTAATCAACTGACAACTGAACAAAAAGGAAGCCCTATCCTTTTAACCCATGTGGAAGAGAAGCCAAAGGGTGAAAGAAAAATGAACGCAAATAGATATCAAGTCTTAGGAGCAGAAGGGTCAGGTGAAGAAACCATTTCAGATGGGTCACCACAGACATCCCAAGCACAAAATCTACAAGCTATAGCTGTACAGGTCATACAATCAGGTGAAGACAAAGGAGTCCCAAGACCCAAAGGAGTACAAATAAGTATTGAGAAATTGTTTGAGTCAATAATGATAGAAATGAGGGTGAATTTCGCCACGTCTGAAAGAAACCAAACAAAAATACAGGAGACTTGTGGATCTCTAGAGTCCAAAATGAATTTCCTGATGGAGCGGGTGGCAACAGCTGAAACATCCCTAATGGCTCTAGAAAAGGAAGTTGAGGCAAATCAATCAGAAATCCAAACTTTGAAGATAAATGATAAGGACCTCAGGGAGAAAATTGAATCCCTAGAAAACCAGGCGAGAAGAAATAACCTGAGAATCCTGAATATCTTGGAGAGATTGGAAGGGGAGGACATTAAGAGATTTGTGATACAGTTACTCCAGGAACACCTGCAAGGGATAAAAACAATGGACCTAGCTGATGATATACAGAGGGTCCACCAAGACCCCTTTGGAAATGGAAAACAGAGAAAAAATCCTAGGAGAATCCTGATAAATTTCAAGACATATTCATTAAAAGAAAAAATCCTAAGCAAGGCTCTAAAAGCTGGCTCTTACACTAAGGATGACTGGGTTTTCAAAATCCAATCGGATATTTCTAAGGCTACTCAGGATAGGCAGTGGGAGCTAGGACAGCATATGCAGGAGTTAAGATATTTGGGGGCAAAGGTCCAAATGCGCTTCCCGGCCAACTTAAAAATCATGTAGCGAAATGAGATGCGCAATATAAGAGACCCTAAGGAAGTGCTGTCACTCATAGAACAGATGAAAAAACATCAACAGTAAGAATATGAATAAAGATCAGTCTGGAGACCAGAGAGCTCAAAAGGGCAAAATGTGTCACCCAGAATAGGAGAAGGGGAGGTTTCTCCCAGGGAGGGTGGGGGGCAAGAAGTGGGGTTAATACACAGAATCAGTTTCAAAAGAGCACGCACGGGATGAGGGAGCATAAGGGGAGAAAAGAAAAAAAAGTCAGATTTATGCATATTTGAGGAGATCTAGTTCAGAAGAGTGGCCGAGGGACCCCTGACTCGACCCAAAAAAGGTTAATGTCAATTAAGATACTCCCATGGAATGTTAACAGCCTTAGAGTCAGAAATAGAAGGCAGAAAATTATGGAGTATTTAAAAACGGCAAATAGTGAGATCATAATATTGCAGGCAACTCATGTATTAAAGGAGGAATGGGCAGACATAACCAAGAAGCAAAAATGGGTGGATACATACATTTGCACTGAACAAGAATGTTGTATTAATGGGTGGCAATATTATTTAAAAAATCAGTCAAAGCAAGGATAGAGACAGTAAAAACTGATAAAAAAGCGAGATGGGCCGTCGCCAAGGTTAGAATATATAATAAAGTATACATAGTAGCAGGATATTATGGCTCAAATTTGGACGATCCCTACCCCCTACAAGCCTTTTACACACATCTATTGGAATTTCCAGCCCCAGTTATACTGGGCGATGACTTTAATTTAATTATCAATCCTAGAGAGGATAGAATAATGATAAGAAAGATATTAAATCTACCCAGAATGAGGGAATGGCTAAAGTATTACTTCAAGGATTTGGGGTTAGTAGATGTCTGGAAATTGAACGGAGATAAGAAAGACAAATTTACCTTTCAGAACAAGAAACATGGGCCTGCCTCCAGGATAGATTTCTTTCTGGTAGATAAGGGCCTGATTAACAATACCAAGAAGGTGAAGCATCTCCCAGCCCATCTGTCCAACCACTCTGCGGTCCAAATAGAGATTTTGACGGATAAATCTCCCTCTAACACAAGATTGACATTGGATCGTACTATTCTAACAGACTCAAAAAACAGGGAGGAGCTGATAATGGATTCAGAAGAGTTCTTTACGCTAAACAGAAAAGAGACCTCTCCTCAGGTTACATGGGATGCTTATTAAGCTATCAGGGGGAAAATATTAAGCTTAACGACTTTCAAACATAAGAACACGAGGAATGGAATTGATCAACTGGAAAACAAAATACAAAGCCGAGGTAAGAGATTAGCAGGGGATGTGATCCCATAAAAAGTTAATGAAATAGAGAAGGAATTGGAAGAAAAGAAGTGGGCTTTATCGGAATTTCTAGACGCCATAGTTAGGAATAAATGGGAAGTTAGTAAACTAGCCCACTACGAGTACGGAGAGGGATGTGACAAAATGCTTCCCTGGAAAACCAAGACAGAACAGACCCAAAATAAGATCCCACATATTCAAGCTGAAAATCGGACAGACCCCACCTCAGAAGATGCCGAAATTGAGTTGGCCTTCAAAATATTTTTCGAGACCTTGTACTCAGAAGAGATAAGACCACCGGCGGACCAAATAAATAGCTACTTAAAAAATATAACGCTCCCAACCCTGACGCAAGAACAAAATGAGGCAATCAATGCTGAAATCACAACGGGCGAGGTAGCAAATGCAATAGATAATCTTAAGAAAGGTAAAGCTGTGGGCCCTGATGCAATCCCCAACGAGAAATATAGTATATTAAAAGAAACCCTGGTTCCGCCTTTAACAGAATTATTAAACGTCATATTCAGAGAAGGGCAAGAGCCGCCGGTCTCTTGGAATGAGGCCACTATTAGTGTACTATTGAAACCAGAGAAATACCCGAAGAGATGTGAGTCCTATAGGCCGATATCGTTGTTAAACAGCAATTACAAACTCTACACTCAAATTTTAGCAAAGAGGTTGGGACAAGTATCCGACTAGCTGATACACTGAGACCAAAAATGTTTTATTAAAGGATGACAGATTCAAGAACTAACGCATGAATTAATCAGTACAATCGATGTAGCAACCCAAGAGAAGGCCCCTTTCTTAATAATTACTTTCAACGCAGCCAAGGCCTTCGATAGGGTCAGTTGGCTATTCCTTCATACTATAATAAGGAAAATATAACCTGGGAAGAGTATTCTTAGGGGCCGTAAAAACCTTGTATAAAAACCTGACAGCCAGGGTTCTAGTGAATGGTAATTTAACAGAAAAAATAAATATTAACAGAGGCACTAGACAGGGATGTCCCCTATCCCCCTTGCTGTTTAATCAAGAGATAACTCCTTTTAAATATCTAGGGTTGGAAAAAAAGATGGCATTATACGCCGACGACCTAATGATCTTCACTAATAATTTATTAAAAGCAGTGCCGGTAATAGAGAATATCCTAGGTAAATTTGGGAAATTATCAGGTTACTCAGTTAACCAATCTAAAACAGAAATAATGGAATGGAACTGCAAAAGTCACAACCCCCTAGTGAAAGAAAGGATACGTTACTTAGGTGTGAAAATAGTGAAGGATATTAACAAAATATCCCAGATAAACTTTGAATAAATATTATCAGAAGTTAGGGGCTTGCTCAAAGTATGGGGGGTCTCCCTTTGTGGTTTTTGGGGCGCTCCAACATATTAAAAATGACAACTCTCCCGAAGGTCACATATATCTTCAACACTGTCCCTTTAGATTTAAAAAAAGAATGGTTTACTAAGTTGCAAGGGGAGTTGAGTAGATTTATATGGGCTTCAAAAGGAGTTAGAATAGCAGGGAAGATTCTTCAATGGAAAAAAGAACAAGGGGGGATAGCAAGTCTGGATCTATTTGAATTCTATAGAGCTTTCCAACTTAAAAACATGAGGGTACTATTAAAAGAATACCACACTTACCCAACATTTCAACAAGCAATGACATATGCAGAAGGTAGTCACTTCTTATACAAATTTGGACACCCAAAGTATTTCAAAAAGATAAAGCTAAAGGTACTATGGTCAGCTGCTAAATTATGGTATCAACTAAGAAGAACATTGAAAATCCCATATTATAGTGATTTTGCGCCAATATGGGCTTCCCTAGGAACTCCAGAGTGTCTGAAAGACATTCTGGCTATCCCACTGGAAAAAGAAGGCATAAATAAATGTGGGCAACTACTGGAAGGAAATGTGTTAATTGAGTGGAATCAACTTCTAATTATTACTAAAGGTTCACTAGCAAAATTCAAATACTATAAATTACCAAGTTGGACTAAATTCCTAGAGGGAAATGAAACAGGCAACAAGGAACTGGAACGAAAAATACAAGGAAATGAGGTGTCAAAAAAAGAAATTTCAATTTGGTATTGGTCATTATTAGCAGCGGGGGACGACCTTTATACTCTACCTATGGAGATCTGGGGATAAGGAGCTGCCATCGCTGGATGCACAAGAAACATGGCAAGTATCCATGTCTATGTGTTGGTATACTATCAAATCCACCTATCTCAGAAAAAAACATCTGTTCACCATACACAGAGCATACTGGATGCCAAAAACACTCTCCAAATTAAATAAACAGAAGACGAGAAGCTGCCCTAAGTGTGGAGAAGAGATGGCGGACGACATACACATGTTTCGGCAGTGCCCCCAACTCCACTGTTTCTGGAATGAAGTGGGTAAGATCCTCACTGAGGTAATGGGTCAAGAAATAGAGGTAAGCATAGATTTAGTTATATTTGGGGTTAAATTGCATAATGACGGTTCCCTCATTCTAAGTAAGAAGCATAAAAATCTTCTCTTTGTACTAATTTTATTAGCCAGACGTGAGGTATGCATTAAATGGATTCATCCAGATCCACCTATTCAGTGGGAATGGCTAACCTCTATTCAGAAGATAAATAAACTAGATCGGGTGGGAGGCAAAGTAAGAACGAGCTTTTGGGATATTTGGGAGCATAAAGAGCTTACACAGGCTTGAATTATTGTTGGACTCCCGATTATCCTATGATGAAGCAATACAGCAATAAGGCAACAAGTAAGGGTCTTGCATTGTTGGCCACAGATGGCGATCTCCCTGAGCCAAAAGGAAAAGGAACAAAAGGGGATCCCGCCAGAAGAGCTGGATCACCGCAAAAATAATGCGTGGATCCGAGACGGAAAAGATAGGCATCGGGACCCCCCGAAACCTCCTACTCCAAATTCTATTGCACAATGAGGACAAAAAGAAAAAAATCTTGCAACCAGATTGGCTTCTATACTTGATACTATTGTTCACATTGATCAAACAGGTTTCATGAAACATAGGCATTCTGTAAACAACACTAGATTATTATTTCATGTAATTGAAGTTGTGTCATCTTTGCATTTTCCCGCTGGTGTCCTTGCATTAGATGCTGAAAAAGCATTTAACAAAGTTCATTGGCAGTATTTATTTCATACATTATCTGCATTTAATGTTGGCAATTCCTTTATCCGTATGGTTTCAGCACTCTATTCCGGTCCTTCTGCTAGACTTTTCATCAATGGTCAACTATCGAATACATTTTTCCATTTTAGAGGCACTCGTCAAGGATGTCCTTTGTCACCTTTGCTTTTTCTCCCTGCTAGTGAACCTCTGTTCGTGGCCATCAGACGCTGCATAGAAAAAAATGGTATTACTATCAATAATGTTGCTAATGAAACTTCAGCCTATGCTGAGGATGTTTTGATGTATATTAGTTATCCTGATTTTTCTATTCCCCACCTATTAAATCTAATTCGAACATATTCCCAGATTTCAGGTTATACTCTAAACGCTAATAAGGCTGAATTCTTTCCTTTAAATGTGCATTGTACCCCTGATATGCTTCTCAATAATGGAATAATATGGCAAAAGGAAAAACTCAAATGTCTTGGTATCCTATTCTCTCACACCACTAAACAATCGACTAATTTGAACGGTGAATATATTCTTAGTCATATCAAAGACAGAATTCATTGGTGGTCTGCTTTACACTTATCTTGGTGGGGAAAGTGGAGGAAAATTGACTCTGTTAAAATGGTTATTGCTCTAAAAATACTTTATCTTTTGTCTATGATACCCACTCAATTCTTTTGTTCTATAAGTCTTTAGACACTTTAATATCTAAATCTGTTTGAAATAATAAAACGCCTCTTATAAGCTATTAAAAATTGAAAATTGCAAAATATAATGGTGGTTTTGGTTTACCAGAATTCTTTAATTATCATTAAGCGTTTATTTTGAAACAAAGCACCTTGTGGTTCACCAATACAGAGTTTACACCTTCTTGGCTTCTCATTGGGAAAAGTTTGATTTTATTGTTTCCGCTACCTACATTATTACTATGTCTTCTTCTAACTCCTTATTATGTCGATCAGCATTACTAAAATCTGCAAAATTAATATTGCAGAATTTAGATTCTCTCTTTCAAACATCAATCAAAACATGCAATTTTGGCAATCTTAGATAAATGTAGGTATTTTTTATTTAAAAGATATATATCATAATAATACTTTTCTATCCTTTGAAGAACTGCAACAAAAGTTTATCCTGCTTCCATCAGATAGTTGTAAGTACGAATTTTTATGGAACTCCATTCTAGACTCATTTTCCAAAAATTTGTCAATGGTAAACATATCTGATTTCGAAACGTATATTCAAACAATAGCCATTTCATCTCATACGGTGTCGATGTATTATAAAACATTGAATAATTCTAACAAGAATAACATTAATTTTATCTCTTCCTTTTGGAATAATGAACTCAATTTATCTTTTTCCCAAGACGCATTGAAGAAAATATGGATAAATTGTGTCTCTGGATGGTTACCTGTGTCTTTATATCAAACTAATTCTTTTATACTATTTCATTGTTTAGGTACTCCATTAAAAATGTTCAATGCAAAACTACTAAATTCACCTAATTGTTTGCATTGTAAGTTGGTTCCAGGTTCATTAAGACATACGTTTATCAAATGTAATATTGTCTTTAAGTTTGGGGAAGAGGTTTGTGATGTTATCATAAAAGATTTTCATTAATCAGATAAGCTTTTATATAATATGTTGATTTGTAAATCGTTATTACTTTCAACAAAACTGTCAGATTCAAATAACAAGCTCTTTGACTTCTTGCTATCTGCTGCTCTAAAATCAATTACTGCCAATTGGAAAAACGCTTTTTTATTGTCAATTCATTCATGATGGTCATGGATAATTTTTACCAGAAAAGGAGCTGCTCTAACTATGCTGGGTATTGCTCATAACACATCTACATATCTGTCTTTTTTGGAAACCAATTGATATTTATATAGCATCATGTTATTAAGGGCTTATATTATATAATGAGTATAGTTTGTCAGATCTTACTATGTGGCTCTGTTATTATATACTTGTTAAAAAGCTCTTTTATTTTCCAATTTTTAGTTCCTATTGTGCTGCAATTTTCATTGTATTATTATAATGGAATATTGTAAATTTCAATGTACCTCATCGGTGCTCTTTTTTGTTTGGTCTATTGCCTTATCATGAATTCAATAAAATATTTTGAACACAAAAAGGAGAAATGTTTTTATTTCTCCATGCTTTTCTGACTTTGTATGTATGCTGCACTGTACAGCCACAAACAAAGTAGGACATGGTTTTAAACTTGTCTAGCCACAGTATTTTGTACAGGAAGGGTATCCTTCCTGTATAAAACCTATGGTAGACTCAGGCACGCACTCTAGCACTATGGTGCTAAGGTGTGTGCCTGGCACACAGCAGCTGAAATCAGTGCCTACGCTAAGCAGAGGGGAGGAGAGAGCCCTATGTCTGTGAGTATGATGCTCTCCTGCTCTCTCCCTGTCACGCAACGCAGCGCAGCATTTTTGCTTGCTGCGCTGTGTTCCGTGACTTCTTTGAGAATCTGGGTCTTAGTGTCTAAGAACTTAAAATGGCACACACAATTAAGAACACTCTATAAGGATATTAAATAATGTCTAATATCAAATCCACCGATTTTGACAGAATAAATGATGTGATAGCCTCAACATCGTATTTGACCTTCAGAAAGGGGGCATCTCTGAAAGATATAGTGCACAGTTATCTCCCATCTCTTTTTCAAACTTGACTTATCACTACCCTTGGTGATTGTAGAGCTTGTAAATTCAGCTCCCCTGTGAAGGAATACTAATTGACTAGGAATGGCGGTAAATGCAGAATCACCAAACACATCACATGTAAAGCTGAATCTGTTGTTTATGTCATGCTTCGCACATGTTCAAAATGGTATGTGGGAAGTACTACATTCCCTGCAAATTAATGCATACTAGAACATATAAGATCATTACCAGTATGGACATGAGCTACAGCGCAGCCAGCCATTTCAGTGAATCACAGAAAATGATTGGAGGTTACTGAAATTCTTTAGGATTGACTGAGACATTGAATAAGCCTGTTCATAATTCTGGCTGGGACATCATTAGAGCTTGTTGATTTAATACATTTGACAAATTATGTTGCTATTTAGGAGGTGCATATTATTACTTCAGTACCCTCATACTTCAAGTTGGAAATATTAACAACCAATATGAATGAATAATCATGCAAACCATATTTTTGTAATAATTTGGGTGTTTTTGTGGAGTAACCTGTGTGCCCTTTCTATTTCCATGATTTAAAATACACTTTATTGTGGGGCATGGGTATGTGAGCAAGACCTTCTGACTTCGAATAAACAAAATCACTGAAGCATAACTCTATAAAAAGGGGAGGCAGGTATGTGGCTTCCCTTCCCAAGCCAACAGTGGCCCCGGGGACCCCATCCGTCCGGCCATGACTTTTTTAAGGGGATGTACAGACCCACTCCCTGAGCAACTAGTGGCCCTGGCGACCCCATCCTCCTGGGCCTTTCCTTTTTTAAGGGGAGGGGACGCTTCCCTCTCCCCGACCCACTAGTGGTAATGGGGACCCAACCCCCTGAGCATTTCCTTCTTGCACTCGTAGGGGGACCCATACCATTCACTATGGATAGTATGTTCACCGAAATGTTCACCAACATGTTTATTAGCTACAAAAGTTAAGTCTGACAGTTTTAAGTTCAAATTGCTATTTGCTGACAGCCATGCATTCCTCAGCTAGGGGGCTTTTTTATTTTTATGCTAAATATCCTGTAAGAAATTGAAAAGGCAACCTTGAATTTTTTTTTTTATTACACTGTCTATTGGTATCCTGATGTCAATAATGAGAGTGGCTATTTTTTTTCTGGCTCACAGTTCGAAATTCTGTATATTTAGAGAAATTTGTGCCTGACATGAAACCAAAGATTAGAGTTCTGCAATTTTTGCTAAAGTCAAAACATGGGCCTATTATTTAAAAGTCTCATCTATCATTCAAACAACACTATTCTCAAAGTTAATCTGGTTTCCAGTTATAGGAAACATTATCAAGATGTCTTCATTTTTTAGTTGTTACATTTATTGGGTTAAGATCGTGTTCTCTGGACATTTGCCATTTTCTAATGATAGTAAGTTTTACATTATATTTTCCATGGCATTTGGTTAGGTACAACAGATGGGATGTTTCTGTTGTGTTTTAAAAATCAAATCTAAGGGCTCTCTGAAAGTGCTTACAATTACCAGTAATTGTTCAGCTCTTTCCCTGATTTCAACATGATCCCCCATAATCACAGCTCTGCCCATGTATTTACCAGAGACAGAGGGGCCGATTCCGATTTCGGCCGGAAGGGCACCGAACGATGGTCGGAGCCCTTCCGACCGAATCGGAACGTGCCGCTCGGATTCCTTCCGACCGAGCCATTCCGATGGGCTCGGTCGGAAAAGAATTCGACTCGATTTCCGGATGGCTCACGACGGGTTTGGAGAGCCCGTCAGCCATCCGAAATCTCTCTGTACTCCCCGGCTGCCTCTTTGCGACCGAGGAGTACGATGGCAGCGTCACTGCTTTTCGTGCCGGTCTTTCCGGCACGAAAAGGCAGTCGGTCACTGTCTTTGGGGGCCCCAGTGGGACCCCCATGGGTGCAAGGTCGCCGAATGGCGGCCTGGAGGCACCTATGGTGCCCTCTGTTGAACCCCTGCACCCGGTGGCAGGCACCTTGGGGTGCCGGCAACAGGGTGCAGGGTTGAACTGCACTCCTGCTTTCTCCACTGCCAGCATGCATTCCGTCCGAATGCATGCTCCCATTGTGGGAGATACTGAGTGCGACCGAACAGGGTTCGGTCGCATCGTACAGCCTGGGCCGTAACCGACGACAGCAGGTCGGTCGGTTACGGCTCCGGACCGATGTCGGACGGACCTGAATCCGTCCGACATCGGAATCGGCCCCATAGTTGTTGCGCTTTCAGCGAGGCTGTAGTTCAGTACTTTTTTCCCCACAATACACATACCCAGGGGCGTAGCTTCTGGTACAGGGGGGGATTGGAATGTGCCATTCTTGTCTCAGTAGGTGAATCTGGGGGCATAGAGTTGGGTCTGCTTTGTCTTTGTCGGTTTTTCTCATTATGCATAAAGAATACAAGACAAACAATGACCTTTTATTTAAAACAGGAGAGAGAGACACAGAAAGAGATATATAGATCTGATGGCTGAAGTTAAACTGAAATCAATACCTGCTTCCCTGCTAGTACAAATTGTGTGATCCTAGGCAAACATTTGCCTCCTTTTTCTCTTTCCTATTCCATATGAAAGAACTTTTAAAAACTTGAGTTCAGAATGGATCTGTACAAGCACATCTTATGTTTAATTCAATAGACGATGATATTGCTCTGTCTATAATAAGAATCCTGGCCACATTTAGGGTGTACATGACTACCAACTTGCATCTTACTACACTAATAGCATGTTGTTGGGGGACAAGCCATGAATGTTTCTACGTTCATGTATAAAAACTATCACTTTTAATAGATGTCTCTCTAAGCAGTGATTTAATCTGCTGGACTAAGGTGAAATCATTCCACATGTTTAAGAAATACTCTTTTTCGAATTTGGAGGAGACTGTATCATATTTTTACATTATGTTGCACAATACACATGCCAAATGTTTTCATAGTTTGGCTTGGCTTGTGTATGGACTCTAGCCAATCCAGACCTCTTCATCTTAGGCTTACTACATAGGGCTGTCAGTCACTTTGTGTTCAACATGAACATCGTCATGAGTTCCCAGCGGGAACTATCAGCCTCAGGTGGGATGGGCAGGGGTTTAGCTTCAAGGTATGGGGGTGTTTGGAGTGTGACACCCCTTAAATGCATTCTTGGCCTGGTAGTTGGTTCTGGGGGCCCTGATACAGGTTTGCTAGGTCTGTGTTGGTTTTTGTCATCATTCTCATTTTGCTGAGATGTTTTAACTTGTTCATTTTTTGGAGTGAAAAATGTAAATGTATATAGTGACTGGTTTACAGAAAACAATATAGTAAATCTGTACTCATAGAAGTACTCCTTGAACTTGTGCAAATGTACTACTTTTTAGATTTCACAAACATTGGCAGTAGTTAGTTTGGAAAGCTCTGCCAGTGTCAGGCTTCCAGGCATACTACTGGCACTCAGACACCCAAAAAGTGATGGGATGAATGCTTGCAAATTGTCTAACCACAGGCAATCATCTGGTTAGCATTCCAATCCATTTGTTTCTCCATTGTGCCACTCTAGTTGGAGGCTCACCTAATGCAATTGAGGACCGACCCTGTTACGCAGTTTCTCATGGAAACAGTCCATCCTGAAACTTGGTCTTCTCCCTCCTCCACTATCTTTTAGTTGGGAAATTTGAAAGTCACACCCCCAATTCCCACTGACTGAGCCTCAACATCTGCTGGAGAAAAGAAACAGCTGTTTATTCTTTGCAACAGAAAAGGGAGATGATTCACTTTTCTGGTTTTTCTAATTACCTGATTGCTTTTAAAATTTCTCGGTAATAAAAATTCTGTTTTCCTCGTTTTGCTTAAGGATGTTGGAGTACTTGGTCTCTTTCTGATAGCTCCTTCTGTAGAGCTGTACATAAGCACTAGTTCTGGTAGAAAAACAAAAATATTTTCATTAATAATTGTGACATTAATTTTGGAGTTAATTTGTGTTGTAAAGGTGTCTATGGAAATGTGTGCTTACCTTTGCTAGAAGGTAGATGGCACTAGAGGAGTGGGCAGTGTGTGTTTCTCTATATGAGTCACAATTTTGGGCCTAATTGTATGATGTAAAATTATTTCATGTCAAAACATGAGGTAAAACAATGGACTTATGAAATATTTATGCACCTCATCTTTTTTGAGTCATCGCCATAGGAAATGTAGTACTATAACTGACGATTTTATAATGCACTGAAAAATGTCTAAATTTCAGCAGAACAGAGCTTTAAATAATTTTTGTAAAGGAAATAGCAATTTAAAACAATTATTCTTTCATTGGTTTTAAAAAGGTAATATATTGACTCCCAAAGTATTATTTTTAATATAAAAATAGAAATATAATGTATTTATAAACAGTTTTAACTGTGTTGTATTAGTCTGTCATGTAGTAACACTAAGGGGCATATTTACAATATTTTGGCGTAGGGCTGCACCGCAAGCCTTCTACCTGTGCTGTCCTATGTCAAAAGAAAAGGGCAGGAATGCGCCGAATATACAAGATACTGCTCATTCCTGTCCTTTCTGCCAGCATTGGCGCACAAACTGCAGCTGAGCGCCAATGCAGTCTGTGTTGTTGGAATGATTGTTTCTGTGCTGGAATGGACACCTTCATGCACAAAAACAATGAAAGTAGGCATTTTCCTCATTCTATGTGAGCAGCAGAATGTAGCACATGTGGAAAGAGGAAAAACCAAAGAGAAATGTAAACATTAATCCTCGTTACGCCTGCTTTGGGAAGGCATTAGTTTTGGCGCTGCCCCAGATTTACACTATGTTGTAAATCTGAGGCAGTGTCAAAAACCATGGGTGTTGCATGGGAACACCCATAACAACGCCCATGGAATGGCCCTTGCACGCACAGTAAGACATTGCCTCACTCCATAATTACAAGGACATGAAACTCCACGCAGGGTGGCTTTGTGTGGCCTTGTAAATTGGCAGTTCGGGCTGGACTGTTCCCATGAGGCACAGGGTCAGACTGATTTGCATATGGCCATGTCTGAACTGGGGTGGTGGAGTGAGCTAAAGAATGATGATGGATTAAACCCAGATCAGTTGACTGGGGGTGAGTGTTTGATTGGCTCAAACGTTCCGTCCATCATCCCCTTTTGTATCGCTTTGTAAATATGGGCCGGCACACTGCGCATCAAGCGCATCACTTTTGTGACACTGCAGTGGTGTAAAAGTGCCGCAGGACACATTTCTCCCCCTGCTGCAAGCAACACATGTTTGTACTATGTAATGCATTTGTAAGATCTGCAGAACATCTTCGTAAACAATTCTTTGAAGATGTGTGTGTTAGTGTTTCATTTTTATAGGTGTGAATGCACATGCACCTTTGACAGAAATGTTCTGCCACTGCCTTTGGCCATTCTTGTATGGTCAAATCCAGTCAGGATACACATCATGTAGCTAATATCACCTATTTGTACAGACACTGAAATGTTATAGAGGTAGTTCCATCTTACATTTCATTAACACCTGAATAGACTCCCTGGGCCAGACCACAAAACATTTTTGACTATTTCATGTCCTTAGTGGTATGGTAAAGCAGGGCTTGCTCCAAACACAATTTACTACTGTATTATGAAAGCAGGTTTCTGGTATTGGTAATGTGTGGAAGCAGTGTTTGTGCATATCTGTTGTGCAGCATTTTGTAGTGGTGACCATGTGTTCTGTTGTTTTTTGTACTGATGTGTTTCTGTGCTACGATATTCCAATGAGATTTTGTTGCATGGTCTTCAGTTGTTCAGTTGTGTTCTGTTTTGACTGTTTTGTTGTGTTGTGCTTTGTTATGTTTTGTCATTTTATGAAACTCTGTGTATGTTAACCCCTTCTATGCTCATGATGGAGCGGTTCCGTCATGAGCCACGGTGGGCGTGTGCTCATGACGGAACCTCTCCGTCATGGCACCCACCCATGGGGGAAGCGCTGGCGCTCCCCCCATGGGCAGGCCATCTAGCCCCCACAAAGGGGGATGGCAGCGGAAGAGTTTCCGCTGCCACCCCGACCCAACCCGGGCAATCCCATGACGTCAGCATGCACAGTGCGTGCCAACGTCATCAGGAGCAGCCGGACGTGCTGGAAGCCATTGGCTTCCAGGCGTCCAGCAGTAAACAGGTAAGTTTCCTTGCTCCGGTGGGGCGTAGGG
Source organism: Calotriton arnoldi (assembly GCA_963921515.1). Classification (NCBI taxonomy): domain Eukaryota; kingdom Metazoa; phylum Chordata; class Amphibia; order Caudata; family Salamandridae; genus Calotriton; species Calotriton arnoldi. Next base: position 1,327,127 of record CAWUFW010004704.1, read on the forward strand.
GGGCAAATCGGGATGCATTGAGGCATCGGGGGAGAGGAAAGAGTTTTTCCTCTCCCCTGATGTCTTTTTGCAGGGCATTCCTGCTGCACAATCGCGCATGGCGTCGCGATCGTGCAGCAGGAATGCCCCCACTAGGCACCATGGATTTCTTTTTTTTTTTATGGCAGCAACCCCTTGGGCAAGGGTCGCTTCCTAAAGGGGCATATTAATTTAAAGAGTTTTCTGCCCCCTCTGGGGACAGATCGGCTGGGTTTTTTGGCCTTTCGGCCCCCAGGGGCGGCAGAAAAACCCACTAGAGCCAGGGATGTTTTTAAATTTGGATTGGGGCAATCCCTTGGGCAAGGATCGCACCCCATTTTTTTTGGGCACTAGTGGCTGTTTTATGCTTCCCCATGGGGGCAGTTTGGCCCGTTTTTTAGGCCAATCTGCCTCCAGGGGGGGCAGAAAACAGCAAAAATCACCGAATCCAGTGATTGTTTTTTTGTTTTTTTAATCGAAGCAACCCCTTGGGCAAGGGTCGCTCCAGGGGGTAAATTTGTCTATGTATTTTCTATCTCTCTCGGGGACAGATCAGCCCAGTTTTGGGCCTTTCTGTCCCCAGGGGGCAGAAACCGCACTACAGTCAGGGATTTGTTTTTATAGTGCATGGAGGCGACCCCTTAGGGAAGGATTGCCCACTCATTTTTTTAAATACTTGTGGCCAGTTTCTGGCCCATCCCACCCCCACCAGGGGCAGGTCAGCCCTATTTGAAGACTCATCTGCCCGGGGGGGAGTAGAAAACCCACTTGCACCAGGGATGTGTATATATTTATGTTTCGGCGTGGCCCCTTGGGTAAGAGTTGCCCCAATGGGTTGGGTCATTAGTTATTATTTACTTTTGGCTGTTTTTCTGTCCCCCTTGGTGGTAGATTGGCCATTTGAGTAGTGACATAGCGTGTTATATTGTTAATTGTTTTATTTCTTGTGAATTGCGATTGTAATGTTTTACTTCTCCTTTTTATTCTAGTTTGAGGCTTTTGACTGATGTTCCAGGTTGCGGTTTCGTCACTGGTGGTTCTGCAGTTTGTGTAGTTGCATGTGTTTGGTAAGAAAATGTTTTTGTACTATTTACTCTAAATGAGTTTCATTTCCCTGCATGAATGTCTTTTTGTAAATGGTGTAATAATAGCTGAATGTTTAGCTTCTGTTTTATTGAGTGTGAAAATCTTTTTGCATTTGTGCTTGATGTGTATTTTGTTGTCTTGTGAGTAATTGGTTTTGTTTTTTTCTTTCTAGTGGAATATCATTGGTTTTTGCTGTGTCTCTGCAGAGTAGGTGCTGGTGAGTGTAGCTGTCTCTTGCAAGTGAATCGTATAGTTTTTGAGTATATAGATCTTTGTGATAAAGGCACACATTTTTTTACTTACTTATTTTGCACAGTGTTGGTTGTTGTTGACTTGTTTGTGCAGTCTCCTTTCTTAGTAAGGATTATGGCTAGCCGCAGGATTACTGCTCAGCAGGTTGTTGGTATGCTTTTTGAGTCTTCCTCTGACCATGGTTCAGAGACTGACTCTGCATCTGAGGCAGAGGAGGGAGTGGAATATTCAGGCAGTGAGTTTTCTGTCCAGGAGGAATCATCGGATGACGAAGCTACTCTCAGTGCGGATGAAGCTACTCTTAGTGCAGATGAAGTGCCTGTTTTAGAGGAGGACATTGATGTGCCGATAGTGCAGCAAGAGGCATCTGGGCTGACCTCTGGGTTGCCCCAGGCATGGTGCAGCCGGCATTGCCAGACTTTACTGGTGTTCCAGGGTGTAGAGTGAATACTGAAAACTTTTTGCTGATAAAGTTTTTTCAGTTGTTTATGGACGATGTATTTTTGGCAGAGATTGTTGAGCAGACTAATTTGTATGCTGAACAGTATTTGAGAGACAACAGTGCCAGTCTTAGGCCCCACTCTAAAGCTACCCGCTGGACTCCCACAAATCTGGATGAGTTGAAGAAGTTCTTGGGGTTAACTTTTTTGATGGGCTTGCTAAGGAAGCCATCAATGTCTTCATATTGGTCTACTAGTCCCTTGATGGCAACGGCTATATGTCCGGCAGTCATGAGTCGTGATAGGTATTTGCTTCTGCTTTGGATGCTGCATTATGTCGATAATGGTTTAGCATTGCCACAAGATCACCCTGATTGTGACCGTCTTTTTAAGATTCGTCCTGTCATTGATCACTTTGTAGATCGATTTTCTGAGATCTATGCTCCAGGGAAAGAAATAGCAGTGGATGAGTCTTTGGTCTTGTTCAAGGGCCGCTTGGTTTTTAGGCAATACATTCCTAGTAAGAGGGCACACTATCTAATTAAGATGTATATGCTGTGTGACAGTAGGACTGGATATGTCTCTAATTTCAGGGTGTACACCGGTAGGGATTCCAAGATTGACCCCTGGTTGTCCGTCCCCTTTTGGAGTGACTGAGAAAATTGTGTGGGAACTTGGTAGAGGACTTTTTAACAAAGGTCACCATTTATATGTAGATCATTTCTACACTGGTGTACAGTTGTTCAGGGAATTGGCCAAAGTGGACACTGTTGCTTGTGGCACAATCCGCTCTAACCGTAAAGGTTTCCCAAAAGAACTTGTTTGTCAAAAGCTTGTGCAGGGACAGTGCAGTGCGTTGCGTAGCGAGGAACTTCTAGCTGTGAAGTTTTCAGGCAGGAGAGATGTCTACATGCTGACTACCATCCATGATGAAAGCACTTCACCTGTGACTGTTTGGGGTCAGGTTGCTGAAGCGCGCAAACCTGTGTGCATTTTAGACTATAATAGGCACATGGGTGGTGTTGATAGAGTAGATCAGAGGTCGGAACCTTACTCTGCTCTTCGTAAGGCTAACATTAGGTATAAGAAGTTGGCTTTCCATCTTTTACACTTGGCAACTTTTAATGCTTTTGTTGTATTCAAGGATTGTTGTCCTGAGTCAAAGATGACTTTTGCTAAGTTTCAGGAGTCTGTAATAGGCAGCCTTGTTGTAGTGGAACAGGCAAGTAAGTGTTCCTAGTGTTGGAGGATGTGGCTAGATTGAAAGGGCTTGCACCCGCAGTTATAATGTATAGAACGGTCAAATGAGTCGATAGCATTTTATTCCACACGCTCGGAGGAACATCGTGTTCGTTCAGCAAGGTTGTGTTTACATTGTTTACAAACATATATTAAGGCATTCACAGTGCTGAGTTTTTAAACATCGTGCATTATCACCTGTCACACTGTTCATTTTGTTGTAATTTAGAAAACTTGCAATTTGTAACATTTTATCAATTGAAAGTGATTTGGAAAGGTGTGCATATTGCATTATGGGAGTTGCAGTTTCTATGTTTACAATAATGGTTGGTTTAGTTGCCAGAGGGGAGATCATGTGACTAATTAGGCAGTACGAATGAGGTGGGTTTGTTTGATTGGGTTAGTTGCCAGAGGGGAGATCATGTGACTAATTAGGCAGTACGAATGAGGTGGGTGTGTTTGATTTAAAAACCGGGTGGTTCGTAGGAGGGAGGTAATATTCTTTCCTCAATTAGATGCTAGGACGGAGGTTTTTAATTAACTTTTGGCAGGTACGTGAAACATTGCGGTTTTTGCGGTTGCATAATGGGGAGAATGACTGAGTATGAAAGTGGTGTTTAAGTGGGGTATGGCTGCTAGTAATATAATTTAGTCTGGAATGAAAGGGGATGCTTTGCAGCGAATGTATCAGAGTGATTGGGAGGGTGTGCGAACACGTACAGGGTGGTTGCAGGTTTAGTTTAGTTTGGAATGAAAGGGGATGCTCTGTAGTGTATTTTTTAGAGTGATTGGGAGGGTGTGTGAACATGAACAGGTTGGTTGCAGGTTTTCGCTTGTGCGATTGGGATTACGTGTAATAGGATGAGTGGTGAGTTGGGATCAGGGAAGGTGAAAGAACAGGGCGTAATTTCAGATGGAGATAGGAGTTTGAGAGAATGGGTGAAAGAATATGAGAAGGACCGAATATAGGTTTATGGAGGTCATGAGTGGGAAGTATGTGGTCAGCTCAGTAAGAGTGCGTTCTGCATGGCAAACAGTTGAGCGCGAAGTGCGTCAGTCAAGGTGCTGATGAGTCATTGTAAGTTTGAGGAAAGATGGGTGAGGAAACCAGGTTTCACTAGGTTTTGGAGGTGGTTAAGTGGGAACGTACAACAAAATGGGCTTTCTCATTTACATTTATGTCTAAATGGATAAACATAAAATTTTTATACATAGAATGATTGTTAGCATTGATGTTTTTATACATAACAGTTAACGAAGGCATAATGGTGAATGTTTTTATTGTCATTTGTAGTGACCCCTGAAGAAGGGCTTGTCATAGTCTCGAAATGCATTGGGTTTTTAAATAAATACTGCTTTTGGACTAATCATGCGCCTGTTCGTGTTCTTGATAAGAGGTCCGGATGGGCACACCTTGAGCATGAGAAACTTTGGAAAACAGCATGACATCCTAACGTGTGGAGTTAATGGGACTAAACATAAAAATTGAAGCTATTGTGGAGTACATGGATTTAATGGAGCGTAACGGATTACAAGTATGAAGCAACGGGGTATTTTTACCCTACAAGCTGTGCGACTGGGCGTGGGGCAGAAATGCTGCCCCCCACAGTATAGATTGAAAGATCACCACTTTCCTGATCACATTCCTCCCACGCCCTCAAAAGACTTTCCCAGTAGGAGATGTAGAGTCTGTTGGCGAAGAGGTATGCGGAAGGAGACTCATATGTACTGCCCAGAGTGTCCTTCTAACCCTGCTTGTTTTAGAATGTACCACACGCAAAATAATTTTCGGCAGCATCCATGAGTGGTAAAGTGAACTGCCTGATCTGTATTGTTTTATATTTTTTGTTTAGTTTCAAGGTTGGCATTTGTGCAATGTATTTAGTTTCAGATTTTGTGTTAGTAGATTTGTCTCTATTTACAATTTGTTTGTGTTTTATTTTTTGTATAAAAAGCCCTAAATGTGATGGCGGTGTGTGTAGGCTGGTGCTTGGCTGATGGTGTGCGTGGACTGGCGCTTTGCTGGCGGTATGCGTGGACTGGGGCTTGGCTGGCAGTGTGCCTGGACTGGCGCTTGGCTGGCAGTGTGAATGGACTGGCGCTTGGCTGCCAGTGTGTGTAGGCTGGCGCTTGGCTGGCGGTGTGTGTGGACTGGCGCTTGGCTGGCTGTGCGTGGACTGGCGCTCGGCTAGTGGTTTGCATGGACTGGTGCTTGGCTGGTGGTGTGTGAGTAGTGACTTGCTGCTGGTCACTACACACACTGCTAGCCAAACGCCAGTCCACGCAATCCGTCAGCTGGTGTGGTTGCTGTGTCAGGAATGTGGGCGTGTGAAAGTGATGGGTCCTTGAATGGCGCTGTCTGCTAGTGTGAGTGCTGTCTGCGGCTGGCGGTGTGAATGGTTTTGTATTTCTCACACGTATGAAAGGTGTATGAATGGCCTGTAAAGAGGTTGGTGCCTTATAGTGGCTTTACAGCTCACAAGCTGTGAGTCAATGGTTCAGTTTCTCGTCCTTTCAATTATTAACAGTGCATTTCATTTTTGTGAAATCTCTTGTTAATACGATTGTATATACTGAACCATCACTCACCTCGTGCCAAATCCAACCAGTATGAATGTGTGCTTGAGGTATAGATGGTGGGCAGTAATATTTGTCTTTTCTGTCTTTCTCAAGCAGGGTGTAACTTGTCCCTTTTTGTGAATGTTGTAATGTGTTGGTTCAGTGCCTGGTGGTGTGAATGGTCTTGTGTGTATCACGAAAGAAAGGTGTGTGAATGGCCTGTAAAGCAGTTGGGGCCTTGACGTGGCTTTACAGCTCATGAGCTGTGAGTCATTGGTTCAGTTTTTTGTCCTTTCAATTATTGACAGTGCATTTCATTTTTGTGAAATCTCTTTTTAATAAAATTGAATATACTGAACCATCACTCGCCCTCGTGCCAAATCCAACCAGTATGTGTGTGTGCTTGAGGAATAGATGGTTGTGCAGTAATATTTGTCTTTTTGTCTCTCTGCCAAGTTGTACATTCCATCTAAGAAAAACCTACCAACTGTAGATATTGTCGTAAACTAAAAACCCATGGGAGTACATGGTGATGTCTCTCTTGTGGATCCCAACAAGTTATCTTACCCACAATGTCCTGCAAACATCAAAATGTGACTGTCAAATTTTCCTTTCATTACTGTGCCAAAATGTTCACTCTTCAGAAAGAAACAACAAATGTCCTACCACCCAGCATTTCCCCAAGTATCCCGATAGAAATGGTACCTCACTTGTGTGGGTGGGCCAGGAACCCGTGGCAGAGAAGGGCCCAAAACGTATTGTGGAGACATCAAAATTACCTATTTTGAAAGGATCTGGTTTTGCAAGGGGAGGTCACCTGAGTTTTTGGCCCCGGGCTTGGAGGCCATCTTGGTAAAACTACCAAACCTACACATTTCTGAAAACTAGACACCCTGGGGAGTCCAATGAGGTATGGCTCGTGTGGATCCCCCAACATTTCCCTACACAGAATCCCCTGCAAACTCAAATATTGCTGAAAAAATCAAATTTTTCTCATATTTCTGTGTGGGAAAGTTGTAGGATCACCGGGCTGACACAAATTTCCTCCCACCCAGCGTTTCCCCAGGTCTCTCGATAAAAATGGTACCTCACTTGTGTGGGTAGGCATAGTGGCTGCAACAGGAAATGGCCCAAATCGTACTGTGGAGACTTCAAAATTACCTATCACAAAACTATCTGCTTTTGCAAGGGGGGGTCGGGTCCCATGAGTTTTTGGTCCCGGGCTCGGCGGCCATCTAGGGAAACCTACCAAACCCACACATTTCTGAAAGCTAGACACGCTGGGGAGTCCAATGAGGCATGGCTTGCGTGGATCCCCCAACATTTCCCTACCCAGAATCCCCTGCAAACCTCAAATTTTGCTCAAAAAATCAATTCTTTTCCAAATTTCGGTGTGGGAAAGTTGTAGGATCACCGGGCTGACATGAATTTCCTCCCACCCAGTGTTCCCCCAGGACTCCTGATAAAAATGGCACCTCACTTGTGTGGGTAGGCATAGGGGCTGCAACAGGAAATGGCCCAAATCATACTGTGGAGACTTCAAAATTACCTATCACAAAACTATCTGCTTTTGCAAGTGGGGTCCCATGAGTTTTTGGTCCCAAGCTCGGCGTCCATCTAGGGAAACCTACCAAACCCATACAGTTCTGAAAACTAGACACCCTGGGGAGTCCAATGAGGTATGGCTTGCGTGGATTCCCCAACGTTTCCCTACCCGGAATCCCCTGCAAACCTCAAATTTTGCTGAAAAAGTCAATTTTTTTCAAATTTCTGAGTGGGAAAGTTGTAGGATCACCAGGCTGACCAGAATTTCCTCCCACCCAGCGTTCCCCCAGGTCTCCTGATAAAAATGGTACCTCACTTGTGTGGGCAGGCATAGTGGCTGCAACAGGAAATGGCCAAAATCCTACTGTGGAGACTTCAAAATTACCTTTCACAAAACTACCTGGTTTTGCGGGGGCACCTGGTTTTTTGGCCCCGGGCTTGCGGCCATCTAGGGAAACCTACAAAGCCCACACATGTCTGAAAACTAGACACCCTGGAGAGTCCAATGAGGTATGGCTTGCGTGGATCCCCCAACGTTTCCCTACCCAGAATCCCCTGCAAACCTCAAATTTGGCTGAAATAATCACTTTTTCCATACATTTTGGCGTGGGATCACTGTGCCGGCACAAATGTCCTACCACCTAGCCTTCCCCTTGGTCCCCAAACCCACACGTTTTCAGAAATGTTTGGGTTTGGTAGATTTCCCTACATGGTCGCGAGCCCGGGGCCAAAAAACCAGGTGCCCCCCCGCAAAACCAGGTAGTTTTCTGATAGGTAATTTTGAAGTCTCCACAGTACGATTTGGGCCATTTCCTGTTGCAGCCACTATGCCTACCCACACAAGTGAGGTACCATTTTTATCGGGAGACTGGGGGGAACGCTGGGTGGTAGGAAGTTTGTGTCAGCCCGGTGATCCTACAACTTTCCCACACAGAAATTTGAGAAAAAATTGATTTTTTCAGCAAAATTTGAGGTTTGCAGGGGATTCTGGGTAGGGAAACGTTGGGGGATCCACGCAAGCCATACGTCATTGGACTCCCCAGGGTGTCTAGTTTTCAGAACTGTGTGGGTTTGGTAGGTTTCCCTAGATGGCCGCCGAGCCTGGGGCCAAAAACTCATGGGACTCTCCTTGCAAAAGCAGAAAGTTTTGTGATAGGTAATTTTGAAGTCCCCACAGTACGATTTGGGCCATTTCCTGTTGCAGCGATACAAAAGGGGACGATGGACGGAACGTTTGAGCCAATCAAACATCACTCCCAGTCAACTGATCTGGGTTTAATCCATCATCATTCTTTAGCTTACTCCACACCCCAGTTCAGACATGGCCATATGCAAATCAGTCTGACCCTGTGCCTCATGGGAACAGTCCAGCCCGAACTGCCAAGCCATGTCTTCCCTGGACCGGAAACAAGCATCCTAGGACCGGTTGCTGGCATTTCAGCCGTCATCAGCCAGGCTTGCTTGAATCCATTGGCAAAGTGAGCAAGGGACCCACGTCTGGGCATACCCCCGCCAACTTAGGGCGACCAAAGCGATACAAAAGCTTGGCAGTTCCGTCCATCATCCCCTTTTGTATCGCTTTGTTCGCCCTAAGTTGGCGGGGGTATGCCCAGACGTGGGTCCCTTGCTCACTTTGCCACTGGATTCAAGCAAGCCTGGCTGATGACGGCTGGAATGCCAGAAACCGGTCCTAGGATGCTTGTTTCCGGTCCAGGGAAGACATGGCTTGGCAGTTCGGGCTGGACTGTTCCCATGAGGCACAGGGTCAGACTGATTTGCATATGGCCATGTCTGAACTGGGGTGGTGGAGTGAGCTAAAGAATGATGATGGATTAAACCCAGATCAGTTGACTGGGGGTGAGTGTTTGATTGGCTCAAACGTTCCGTCCATCATCCCCTTTGTATCGCTTTGTTCGCCTCTAAGTTGGCGGGTGTATGCCCAGACGTGGGTCCCTTGCTCACTTTGCCACTGGATTCAAGCAAGCCTGGCTGATGACGGCTGGAATGCCAGAAACCGGTCCTAGGATGCTTGTTTCCGGGCCAGGGAAGACATGGCTTGGCAGTTCGGGCTGGACTGTTCCCATGAGGCACAGGGTCAGACTGATTTGCATATGGCCATGTCTGAACTGGGGTGGTGGAGTGAGCTAAAGAATGATGATGGATTAAACCCAGATCAGTTGACTGGGGGTGAGTGTTTGATTGGCTCAAACGTTCCGTCCATCATCCCCTTTTGTATCGCTTTGTTCGCCCTAAGTTGGCGGGGTATGCCCAGACGTGGGTCCCTTGCTCACTTTGCCACTGGATTCAAGCAAGCCTGGCTGATGACAGCTGGAATGCCAGAAACCGGTCCTAGGATGCTTGTTTCCGGTCCAGGGAAGACATGGCTTGGCAGTTCGGGCTGGACTGTTCCCATGAGGCACAGGGTCAGACTGATTTGCATATGGCCATGTCTGAACTGGGGTGGTGGAGTGAGCTAAAGAATGATGATGGATTAAACCCAGATCAGTTGACTGGGGGTGAGTGTTTGATTGGCTCAAACGTTCCGGTCCATCATCCCCTTTTGTATCGCTTTGTTCGCCTCTAAGTTGGCGGGGGTATGCCCAGACGTGGGTCCCTTGCTCACTTTGCCACTGGATTCAAGCAAGCCTGGCTGATGACGGCTGAAATGCCAGCAACCGGTCCTAGGATGCTTGTTTCCGGTCCAGGAAGACATGGCTTGGCAGTTCGGGCTGGACTGTTCCCATGAGGCACAGGGTCAGACTGATTTGCATATGGCCATGTCTGAACTGGGGTGGTGGAGTGAGCTAAAGAATGATGATGGATTAAACCCAGATCAGTTGACTGGGGGTGAGTGTTTGATTGGCTCAATCGTTCCGTCCATCATCCCTTTTGTATCGCTTTGGTCGCCCTAAGTTGGCGGGGTATGCCCAGACGTGGGTCCCTTGCTCACTTTGCCACTGGGTTCAAGCAAGCCTGGCTGATGACGGCTGAAATGCCAGAAACCGGTCCTAGGATGCTTGTTTCCGGTCCAGGGAAGACATGGCTTGGCAGTTCGGGCTGGACTGTTCCCATGAGGCACAGGGTCAGACTGATTTGCATATGGCCATGTCTGAACTGGGGTGGTGGAGTGAGCTAAAGAATGATGATGGATTAAACCCAGATCAGTTGACTGGGGGTGAGTGTTTGATTGGCTCAAACGTTCCGTCCATCATCCCCTTTTGTATCGCTCCATTTCCTGTTGCAGCCACTATGCCTACCCACACAAGTGAGGTACCATTTTTATCGGGACACCAGCGGGAATGCTGGGTGGTAGGAAATTTGTGTCAGCCCGGTGATCCTACAACTTTCCCACACACAGCATTTCCCCAAGTATCCCGATAGAAATGGTACCTCACTTGTGTGGGTGGGCCAGGAACCCGTGGCAGAGAAGGGCCCAAAACGTATTGTGGAGACATCAAAATTACCTATTTTGAAAGGATCTGGTTTTGCAAGGGGAGGTCACCTGAGTTTTTGGCCCCGGGCTTGGAGGCCATCTTGGTAAAACTACCAAACCTACACATTTCTGAAAACTAGACACCCTGGGGAGTCCAATGAGGGAACAGTCAACTGATCTGGGTTTAATCCATCATCATTCTTTAGCTCACTCCACCACCCCAGTTCAGACATGGCCATATGCAAATCAGTCTGACCCTGTGCCTCATGGGAACAGTCCAGCCCGAACTGCCAAGCCATGTCTTCCCTGGACCGGAAACAAGCATCCTAGGACCGGTTTCTGGCATTTCAGCCGCCATCAGCCAGGCTTGCTTGAATCCAGTGGCAAAGTGAGCAAGGGACCCACGTCTGGGAATACCCCGCCAACTTAGGGCGACCAAAGCGATACAAAGGGGATGATGGACGGAACGCTTGAGCCAATCAAACACTCACCCCAGTCAACTGATCTGGGTTTAATCCATCATCATTCTTAGCTCACTCCACCACTCCAGTTCAGACATGGCCATATGCAAATCAGTCTGACCCTGTGCCTCATGGAACAGTCCAGCCCGAACTGCCAAGCCATGTCTTCCTGGACCGGAAACAAGCATCCTAGGACCGGTTTCTGGCATTTCAGCCGTCATCAGCCAGGCTTGCTTGAATCCAGTGGCAAAGTGAGCAAGGGACCCACGTCTGGGCATACCCCGCCAACTTAGGGCGACTAAAGCGATACAAAGGGGATGATGGACGGAACGATTGAGCCAATCAAACACTCACCCCAGTCAACTGATCTGGGTTTAATCCATCATCATTCTTTAGCTCACTCCACCACCCCAGTTCAGACATGGCCATATGCAAATCAGTCTGACCCTGTGCCTCATGGGAACAGTCCAGCCCGAACTGCCAAGCCATGTCTTCCTGGACCGAAACAAGCATCCTAGGACCGGTTTCTGGCATTTCAGCCATCATCAGCCAGGCTTGCTTGAATCCAGTGGCAAAGTGAGCAAGGGACTCACGTCTGGGCATACCCCGCCAACTTAGGCGACTAAGCGATACAAAGGGGATGATGGACGGAACGCTTGAGCCAATCAAACACTCACCCCAGTCAACTGATCTGGGTTTAATCCATCATCATTCTTTAGCTTACTCCACCACTCCAGTTCAGACATGGCCATATGCAAATCAGTCTGACCCTGTGCCTCATGGGAACAGTCCAGCCCGAACTGCCAAGCCATGTCTTCCCTGGACCGGAAACAAGCATCCTAGGACCGGTTTCTGGCATTTCAGCCGTCATCAGCCAGGCTTGCTTGAATCCACTGGCAAAGTGAGCAAGGGACCCACGTCTGGGCATACCCCGCCAACTTAGGGCGTACCAGCGATACAAAGGGGATGATGGACGGAACGCTTGAGCCAATCAAACACTCACCCCAGTCAACTGATCTGGGTTTAATCCATCATCATTCTTTAGCTCACTCCACCACCCCAGTTCAGACATGGCCATATGCAAATCAGTCTGACCCTGTGCCTCATGGGAACAGTCCAGCCCGAACTGCCAAGCCATGTCTTCCTGGACCGGAAACAAGCATCCTAGGACCGGTTTCTGGCATTTCAGCCGTCATCAGCCAGGCTTGCTTGAATCCAGTGGCAAAGTGAGCAGGGATCACGCCTGGGCATACCCCGCCAACTTAGGGCGACCAAAGCGATACAAAAGGGATGATGGACGGAGCGCTTGAGCCAATCAAACACTCACCCCCAGTCAACTGATCTGGGTTTAATCCATCATCATTCTTTAGCTCACTCCACCACCCCAGTTCAGACATGGCCATATGCAAATCAGTCTGACCCTGTGCCTCATGGGAACAGTCCAGCCCGAACTGCCAAGCCATGTCTTCCCTGGACTGGAAACAAGCATCCTAGGACCGGTTGCTGGCATTTCAGCCGTCATCAGCCAGGCTTGCTTGAATCCAGTGGCAAAGTGAGCAAGGGACTCACGTCTGGGCATACCCCGCCAACTTAGGGCGACCAAAGCGATACAAAGCTTGGCAGTTCCGGCCCATCATCCCCTTTGTATCGCTTTGTTCGCCCCTAAGTTGGCGGGGTATGCCCAGACGTGGGTCCCTTGCTCACTTTGCCACTGGATTCAAGCAAGCCTGGCTGATGACGGCTGGAATGCCAGAAACCGGTCCTAGGATGCTTGTTTCCGGTCCAGGGAAGACATGGCTTGGCAGTTCGGGCTGGACTGTTCCTATGAGGCACAGGGTCAGACTGATTTGCATATGGCCATGTCTGAACTGGGGTGGTGGAGTGAGCTAAAGAATGATGATGGATTAAACCCAGATCAGTTGACTGGGGGTGAGTGTTTGATTGGCTCAAACGCTCCGTCCATCATCCCCTTTGTATCGCTTTGTTCGCCCTAAGTTGGCGGGTGTATGCCCAGACGTGGGTCCCTTGCTCACTTTGCCACTGGATTCAAGCAAGCCTGGCTGATGACGGCTGGAATGCCAGAAACCGGTCCTAGGATGCTTGTTTCCGGGCCAGGGAAGACATGGCTTGGCAGTTCGGGCTGGACTGTTCCCATGAGGCACAGGGTCAGACTGATTTGCATATGGCCATGTCTGAACTGGGGTGGTGGAGTGAGCTAAAGAATGATGATGGATTAAACCCAGATCAGTTGACTGGGGGTGAGTGTTTGATTGGCTCAAACGTTCCGTCCATCATCCCCTTTGTATCGCTTTGTTCGCCCTAAGTTGGCGGGGGTATGCCCAGACGTGGGTCCCTTGCTCACTTTGCCACTGGATTCAAGCAAGCCTGGCTGATGACAGCTGGAATGCCAGAAACCGGTCCTAGGATGCTTGTTTCCGGGTCCAGGGAAGACATGGCTTGGCAGTTCGGGCTGGACTGTTCCCATGAGGCACAGGGTCAGACTGATTTGCATATGGCCATGTCTGAACTGGGGTGGTGGAGTGAGCTAAAGAATGATGATGGATTAAACCCAGATCAGTTGACTGGGGGTGAGTGTTTGATTGGCTCAAACGTTCCGTCCATCATCCCCTTTTGTATCGCTTTGTTCGCCCTAAGTTGGCGGGGTATGCCCAGACGTGGGTCCCTTGCTCACTTTGCCACTGGATTCAAGCAAGCCTGGCTGATGACGGCTGAAATGCCAGCAACCGGTCCTAGGATGCTTGTTTCCGGTCCAGGGAAGACATGGCTTGGCAGTTCGGGCTGGACTGTTCCCATGAGGCACAGGGTCAGACTGATTTGCATATGGCCATGTCTGAACTGGGGTGGTGGAGTGAGCTAAAGAATGATGATGGATTAAACCCAGATCAGTTGACTGGGGGTGAGTGTTTGATTGGCTCAATCGTTCCGTCCATCATCCCCTTTTGTATCGCTTTGGTCGCCCTAAGTTGGCGGGGGTATGCCCAGACGTGGGTCCCTTGCTCACTTTGCCACTGGGTTCAAGCAAGCCTGGCTGATGACGGCTGAAATGCCAGAAACCGGTCCTAGGATGCTTGTTTCCGGTCCAGGGAAGACATGGCTTGGCAGTTCGGGCTGGACTGTTCCCATGAGGCACAGGGTCAGACTGATTTGCATATGGCCATGTCTGAACTGGGGTGGTGGAGTGAGCTAAAGAATGATGATGGATTAAACCCAGATCAGTTGACTGGGGGTGAGTGTTTGATTGGCTCAAACGTTCCGTCCATCATCCCCTTTTGTATCGCTTTGGTCGCCCTAAGTTGGAGGGGGTATGCCCAGACGTGGGTCCCTTGCTCACTTTGCCACTGGATTCAAGCAAGCCTGGCTGATGACGGCTGAAATGCCAGAAACCGGTCCTAGGATGCTTGTTTCCGGTCCAGGGAAGACATGGCTTGGCAGTTCGGGCTGGACTGTTCCCATGAGGCACAGGGTCAGACTGATTTGCATATGGCCATGTCTGAACTGGGGTGGTGGAGTGAGCTAAAGAATGATGATGGATTAAACCCAGATCAGTTGACTGGGGGTGAGTGTTTGATTGGCTCAAACGTTCCGTCCATCATCCCCTTTTGTATCGCTCCATTTCCTGTTGCAGCCACTATGCCTACCCACACAAGTGAGGTACCATTTTTATCGGGACACCAGCGGGAATGCTGGGTGGTAGGAAATTTGTGTCAGCCCGGTGATCCTACAACTTTCCCACACAGAAACTTGAGAAAAAATTTATTTTTTCAGCAAAATGTAAGTTTTGCAGGGGATTCTGGGTAGGGAAACATTGGGGGATCCACGCAAGCCATACCTCATTGGACTCCCCAGGGTGTCTAGTTTTCAGAAATGTGTGGGTTTGGTAGGTTTCCCTAGATGGCCGCCGAGCCCGGGGCCAAAAACTCATGGGACCCTACCTTGCAAAAGCAGATAGTTCTGTGATAGGTAATTTTGAAGTCTCCACAGTACGATTTGGGCCATTTCCTGTTGCAGCCACTATTCCTACGCACACAAGTGAGGTGCCATTTTTATCGGGATAGCTGAGAAAACGCTGGGTGGTAGGAAATTTGTATCAGCCCAGTGATCCTACAACTTTCCCACACAGAAATTTGAGAAAAAGTTGATTTTTTCAGAAACAATTTGAGGTTTGCAGGGGATTCTGGGTAGGGAAACGTTGGGGGATCCACGCAAGCCATACCTTATTGGACTCCTCAGGGTGTCTAGTTTTCAGAAATGTTTTGGGTTTGGTTGGTTTCCCTAGATGGCCACCGAGCCTGCGGCCAAAAACTCATGGGACCCCCCTTACAAAACCAGGTTGTTTTTGTGAAAGGTAATTTTGATGTCGCCTCAATACGTTTTGGGCCCTTGCCTGTTGCGGGTACTTGACCCACCCACACAAGTGAGGTACCATTTTTCTTCGAAGACTTTGGGGAATGCGGGGTAGGTGGAATTTTGTGGATCCACGCAGATTCCAGAACTTTCCAACACAGAAATGTGAGGAAAGTGTGTTTTTTTTTTTTTACATATTTTGAGATTTGCAAGGGATTCTGGGTAACAGAACCTGGTGAGAACCAGACAAGTCACCCCATCCTGGATTCCTCTTGGTGTCTAGTTTTCAAAAATGTATAGGTTTGCTATGTTTCCCTAGGTACCGGCAGAGCTAGGGTTCACAATCTACAGCTAGGCACTTTGCAAAAAAAGGGTCTGTTTTCACTGTGAAAATGTGGTGTATCCACGTTGTGTTTTGGGCCGTTTCCTGTCGCGGGCACTAGGCCTATCCACACAAGTGAGGTACAATTGTTCTCGTAAGCCTTTGAGGAATGCGGGGTGGGTAGAATTTTGGGGATCCACGCAGATTCCAGAACTTTCCACCACAGAAATGTGAGGAAAATTTGTTTTTTTTTTACAAATTTTGAGGTTTGCAAGAGATTCTGGGTAACAGAACCTAGTGAGAGCCTCACAAGTTACCCCATCCTGGATTCCCCTAGGTGTCTAGTTTTAAAAAATGTATAGGTTTGCTAGGTTTCCCTGGGTGCTGGCAAAGCTAGGTTTCACAATCTACAGCTAGGCACTTTGCAAAAAAAGGGTCAGTTTTCACTGTGAAAATGTGGTGTGTCCACGTTGCATTTTGGGCCGTTTCCTGTCGCGGGCACTAGGCCTACCCGCACAAGTGAGGTACCATTTTTCTCCGAAGACTTTGGGGAATGCGGGGTATGTAGAATTTTGTGGATCCAGGCAGATTCCAGAACTTTCCACCACAGAAATGTGAGGAAAATTTTGTTTTTTTGACAGATTTTGAGGTTTGCAAGGGATTCTGGGTAACAGAACCTGGTGAAAGCCAGACGAGTCACCCAATCCTGGATTCCCCTGGGTGTCTAGTTTTCAAACATGTATAGGTTTGCTAGGTTTCCCTAGGTGCCGGCAGAGCTAGAGTTCAAAATCTACAGCTAGGCACTTTGAAAAAAAAGGGTCTATTTTCACTGTGAAAATGTGGTGTGTCCACGTTGCGTTTTGGGACATTTCCTGTCGCGGGCACTTAACCTACCCACACAAGTGAGGTACGATTTTTCTCTGAAGACTTTGGGGAATGCGGGGTGGGTGGAATTTTGTGGATCAACGCAGATTCCAGAACTTTCCACCACAGAAATGTGAGGAAAAGTGTTTTTTGGGACAATTTCTGAGATTTGCAAAGGATTCTGGGTAACAGAACCTGGTGGGAGCAAGACAAGTCACCCCATCCTGTATTCCCCTGGGTGTCTAGTTTTCAAAAACGTATAGGTTTGCTAGGTTTCCCTGGATGTTGGCAGAGCTAGGTTTCAAAATCTACAGCTAGGCACTTTGCAAAAAAGGGTCTGTTTTCACTTTGAAAATGTAGTGTGTCCACGTTACGTTTTGGGCCGTTTCTTGTCACAGGCACTAGGCCTACCCACACAAGTGAGGTACCATTTTTCTCTGAAGACTTTGGGAAATGCCGGGTGGGTGGAATTTTGTGGATCCACGGAGATTCCAGAACTTTCCACCACAGAAATGTGAGGAAAATGTTTTTTTATTTTTTTTATTTTGAGGTTTGCAAGGGATTCTGGGTAACAGAACCGGGTGAGAGCCAGACAAGTCATCCCATCCTGGATACCCCTGGGTGTCTATGTTTCAAAAATGTATACATTTGCTAGGTTTCCCCAGGTGCCAATAGAGCTAGGGTTCAAAATCTACAGCTTGGGACTTTGCAAAAAAAGGGTCTGTTTTCACTCTGATAATGTGGTGTGTCCAAGTTGTGTTTTGGGCCATTTCCTGTCGCGGGCACTAGGCCTATCCACCCAAGTGAGGTACCATTTTTCTCAGAAGCCTTTGAGGAATGCGGGGTGGGTAGAATTTTGGGGATCCACGCAGATTCCAGAACTTTCCACCACAGAAATGTGATGAAAATGTGTTTTTTTGGAAAACTTTTGAGGTTTGCAAGAGATTCTGTGTAACAGAACCCGGTGAGAGCCAGACAAGTCACCCCATCCTGGATTCCCCTGGGTGTCTAGTTTTAAAAAATGTATAGGTTTGCTAGGTTTCCCTAGGTGCCGGCAGAGCTAGGGTTCAAAATCTACAGCTAGGCACTTTGCAAAAAAAGGGTCTGTTTTCACTGTGTTAATGTGGTGTGTCCACATTGCGGTTTGGGCCATTTCCTGTCGCGGGCACTTAGCCTACCCACACAAGTGAGGTACCATTTTTCTCGGAAGACGTTGGGAAATGCGGGGTGGGTGGAATTTTGTGGATCCACGCATATTCCAGAACTTTCCACCGCAGAAATGTGAGGAAAATGTGGTTTTTTGAAAAATTTTGAGGTTTGCAAGGGATTCTGGGTAACAGAACCTGGTGAGAGCCACACAAGTCACCCGATCCTGGATTCCCCTGGTTGTCTAGTTTTCAAAAATGTATAGGTTTGCTAGGTTTCCCTAGGTGCCGACAAAGCTAGGGTTCAAAACTACAGCTAGTCACTTTGCAAAAAAAGGGTCTGTTTTCACCGTGATAATGTGGTGTGTCCACGTTGCGTTTTGGGCCATTTCCTGTTGCGGGCACTTAGCCTACCCACACACGTGAGGTACCATTTTTCTTGGAAGACTTTGGGAAATGCGGGGTGGGTGAAATTTTGTGGATCCGCGCATATTCCAGAACTTTCCACCACAGAAATGTGAGGAAAATGTGGTTTCTTGACAAATTTTGAGGTTTGCAAGGGATTCTGGGTAACAGAACCTGGTGAGAGCCACACAAGTCACCCGATCCTGGATTCCCCTGGGTGTCTAGTTTTCAAAAATGTATAGGTTTGCTAGGTTTCCCTGGGTGCCAAAAGAGCTAGGGTTCAAAATCTACAGCTAGGCACTTTGCAAAAAAAGGGTCTGTTTTCACTGTGATAATGTGGTGTGTCCACGTTGCATTTTGGGCCGTTTCCTGTCGCGGGCACTAGGCCTACCCACACAAGTGAGGTACCATTTTTCTCGGAAGTTTTTGGGGAATGCAGGGTGGGTGGAATTTTGTGGATCCACGCAGATTCCAGAACTTTCCACCACAGAAATGTGAGGAAAATGGTTTTTTTTTTACAAAGTTTGAGGTTTGCAAGGGATTCTGGGTAACAGAACCTGGTGAAAGCCAGACAAGTCACCCCATCCTGAATTCCCCTAGCTGTCTAGTTTTCAAAAATGTATAGGTTTGCTAGGTTTCCCTGGGTGCTGGCAAAGCTAGGGTTCACAATCTACAGCTAGGCACTTTGCAAAAAAAGGGTCAGTTTTCACTGTGAAAATGTGGTGTGTCCACGTTGCGTTTTGGGCTGTTTCCTGTCGCGGGCACTAGGCCTACCCACACAAGTGAGGTACCATTTTTCTCAGAAGACTTTGGGGAATGCGGGGTAGGTGGAACTTTGGGGATCCACGCAGATTCCAGAACTTTCCACCACAGAAATGTGAGGAAAATGTTTTTTTACAAATTGTGAGGTTTGCAAGGGATTCTGGGTAACAGAACCTGGTGAGAGCCAGACAAGTCACCCAATCCTGGATTCCCCTGGGTGTTTAGTTTTCAAACATGTATAGGTTTGCTAGGTTTCCCTAGGTGCCGGCAGAGCTAGGGTTCAAAATCTACAGCTAGACACTTTGCAAAAAAAAGGTCCGTTTTCACTGTGAAAATGTGGTTCGTCCACGTTGCGTTTTGGGCCGTTTCCTGTTGCGGGCACTAGGCCTACCCACACAAGTGAGGTACCATTTTTCTTGGAAGACTTTGGGGAATGCGGGGTGGGTGGAATTTTGTGGATCCACACTTATTCCAGAACTTTCCACCACAGAAATGTGAAGAAAATGTTTGTCTTTTTACAAATTTTGAGGTTCGCAAGGAATTCTGGGTAACAGAACCTGGTGAGAGCCAGACAAGTCACCCCATCCTGGATTCCCCTGGGTGTCTAGTTTTCAAAAATGTATAGCTTTGCTAGGTTTCCCTGGGTGCCGGCAGAGCTAGTGTTCAAAATCTACAGTTAGGCACTTTGCAAAAAAAGGGTCCGTTTTCACTGTGTAAATGTGGTGTGTCCACGTTGCGTTTTGGGCCGTTACCTGTTGCGGGCACTAGGCCTACCCACACAAGTGAGGTACCATTTTTCTTGGAAGACTTTGGGGAATGTGCGGTAAGTGGAATTTTGTGGTTCCACACAGATTCCAGAACTTTCCACCACAGAAATGTGAGAAAAATTAGTTTTTTGACACATTTTGAGGTTTGCAAGGGATTCTGGGTAACAGAACCTGGTGGGAGCCAGACAAGTCACCCCATCCTGGATTCCCCTGGGTGTCTAGTTTTAAAAAATGTATAGGTTTGCTAGGTTTCCCTAGGTGCTGGCAGAGCTAGGGTTCAAAATCTACAGCTAGGGACTTTGCAAAAAAAGGGTCTGTTTTCACTGTGGAAATGTGGTGTGTCCACGTTGCGTTTTGGGCCGTTTCCTGTCGCGGGCACTACACCTACCCACACAAGTGAGGTACCATATTTATCGGGAAACTTAGGAGAACACAAAATTGTAGAGCAACTGTTTTTAACTATTGACTTTCAATGCATTTCTGCCTTCCAAATGTAAGACAATGTGTAAAAAAGAAGTCACTTTGAAAAATGACTTATAATTCACATGCTGGTATGGGTACCCACAATTTCCGTGATGTGCAAATAGCTACTGTTTCTAAACTCTATATTTTGTTCCCATTTCAGAAATACATAGGTGACTTTCATACCGAATTTTCCCTGTTTATAGTTTCCCAAATGAGTTGCTATATACCTGGTACACAATATAAAAACCATTGCAAGACGCTGCTCAGTTATTGGCTCTGGGTTCCTCGGGTTCTTAGTGAACCTACAAGTCCTATATATCCCCACAGCCAGAAGAGTGCAGCGGATGTAACGGTATATTGCTTTCAAATATCTGTCATACTTAGTAGAAGTTACAGGTGAAAACGTTGGCACAAATGGCTGTTTTTTTAACTCATTTTCAATTTTTTCTTTTTTCAACTGTTAGTTTCTATACAAAAACCTTGAAGGATCTACACAAATGACCCCTTGCTGAATTCAAATTCTGTCTACTTTTCCGAAATGTATAGCTTTCCAGGATACATCATTGCTTTCATACCCATTTTTACCATTAACTGGAAAGAGATTGAAAGCACAAAAATAGCAAAAATAGGCTGTGTCCCAGAAAAATGCCAAAACTGTATAAAACATTTTGGTTTTCTGACAAAAGTCTTCTTGTCCCTGAAAGCTGGGAAGATGGTGATTTAGGCACCACAACCCCTTTGTTGATACCATTTGCAGGGAAAAAAACAGACGCTTTCATCTGTTGCCCTTTTTTCCCATTTCCCCCCCCCAAAAAAAATTTGCTGTATTTTTGCTCATTTCGGGGTGCCCTCCAGGGGAATCAATAAACCTTGGGTGCTTTTTAAATCCCCATGATGTGGGAAGAAAAGGATGCAAATTTGGCGTGGATACCTTATGTGGTCCAAAAGTTACATGGGACTACACACGAACTACCCCAAATAGCCAAAAAAAGGCTTAGCACAGGGGGGGGGGGGAGTGGGATGGCCTAGCAGCGAAGGGGTTAACCTGTTCTATTTGTTTACTTTAGATATGTCAACAAATGCTCCGACATTTTCCTGCAAAAAGCAGCAAATGGCTTAAAATTTGCTTTGACAAACAACCATTTACTACTGTCTAAGATGGTAACATAGATTGGTTCCCATCTTCAACAACCTCATTCAGCTTAAAATTGTGTCAGAGGCTGTGTCTGAACACAGCCCACGTAAGTGCACACTGTTTTGATAAGTCCAATATGTTTACACTCTGAAAAATGACTTGACAGTGATTTGACATTTAGGAGAAGAAAATCAAGTCTTGAAACACCATAACATACTTAGGTGTTTACAATAAATATTATGGGCAGGAGTCCCTCAATCCCTTGGGTCACCTTCTTGAATTTAGCAGTTCAGCTCTACTGTGGAAAGGGGAACTGATCTTTAGTGTTGCTCATACTTGTTAACATGACAAGTTCACTTTTAAGTGGGCACCATGCATGAAGGTTTATACATTTTTTTGGGGGGTGGTTTTGTAGAGCCCACAGTTACTCGCAAGAGTGTACTGGCACTGAGGTCCAGTAACCAGTAGTCAGAGGTAGGTTGAAAGTTAGAAGGCTGGTTGAACAGCCAGGTTGTTAGTCACAGTTGGAAGGTGCTCTCATCTTTGGTGGATCGTATATGAAAGGGAAGTGCATTCCAGCTGGAGGCGGCAAGGGCAGAGATGGAGGTCCACCCTATTTCTTTCTCCTGGTTTTGGGCTCAGTAGCCAGCAAGGTGTCTGAGGAGCGTACAGCTCTTGTTGGAAGGTAATGAGTGAGTCTGTTTGCCAAATAGTGAGAGCCCGTCTTATTGAAAGCTCTGTGAGCCATCACAAGCCCTTTGAAATGAACTCGTTGGTGGATAGGTAGCCAATGCAGATCCTTGAGGTGCGCATGACTACGGGTCACATTTTCGAAGATTTAAGAGAAGTCGGTCTGCAGCATTCTGCACCAACTGGAGTCTCTTGAGTTGGTAATTCGGGAGGCCCCAGTACAGTGTATTGGCATAATCCAGCCGTGAGGTTATGAGCACATGAATTACCTTTTTCTGGCAGTGTGAAGGGAAGAGGAATAAAAACGTTTTCAGGGATCTTAGGAGGCAGAAGTATACTCCTACCACACTGTCCACCTGGGAACTAATGGATAGGTTATTGTTGAATTTTACCCCCAGGTTGCTTAAAACTATGACAGGGGTGGGGGAGAAGGAGCTGAGGTAGGCCAGAAGCCACTGCCCAAAGAAGGAGGAGGGTGCCGATGACTAATACTTTGGTCTTACTAGTGTTGCATTGGATATTGCTCTGTCTCATCCACTGAAATACCACTGACAGGCACATAACAAATCTGTTCTGCACGTTGAGGGTGTTACTATCCTAAGTGAGGAAGATTTGGGTTTCGTCAGTGTAGGACACAACTTGCATACCAAATGATTCTACCAGAACTACCAGGGGAGTCATGTACACAATAAATAGATTAGGGCTTAGGGCAGAGCACTGAGAAACTCCAAATCTTAGAGGCTTAGGGCCTGAAGCAAAAGGTGGCATCTAAACTGACAGGCTTCTGTCAGATAGAAACAACCCAAACCATGCCAAGGCGGCCCCACCTATCCATATGTTACTCAGTCACTGAAGAAGATTAGGATGGGAGACCGTATTGAATGCTGCCAATAGATCCAAAAGTAGGAGGGCCACCTACTTCCCCTTGTTCACTGCTATCTTGATGGTATCAGATACTTCAACCAAAGTTGCTTCCGTTCTGTGCTCAGGGCAGAATCCCAACTGAGATGGATGTAGCAGCTGGTTAGAGGCAGATATTCCCTTTGGCTCCTCCACCTGATACTGTGCTCATGCCCACCCACATAAGCCATGGAAGCAGAGAGGAGCAGATGAGATGTTGTTCTCTCCCTGGGTCAAGCAGCTCTCGAAGCAATCCATTCCAGCCTCCCTGACGACACAGCCCCCAATACAGACATAGTGCCCTGGTGTGCCCTTAACAGTACTGTACAGTCCCATTTGTTGCTGTGTTGACTGCTCGACCAATGCACCCACTCCACTTTTGGAGGCATGTGGATTTGGGTGTATGAAGGGGCAAGGCGATTTGGGCTCCTCTGAGCAGTGCAGGGTGCAGGGTTCGGCGTGCTGGTTGTTTGCACCACGCTTTGATTACGACAACTGACTGCAATTGACCTTAAGGGCCACTCTGGCCTAGTGGAGTGGTCATTTTAGGGGGAAGCACCCATTAAAGGAGTGTCAAGGAGGCCTTGGACTACTAGAGATGATTTGAGACTCTCACAGCTTAAGCTCTGGATCCCAGTAACCACCTACCTGCTTGCTTCAACAAATTATAACTGCAGCCTTTCCTTCACGTGTGGGTGACGGCGGCAGCACCAGCAAGACTAGGGGGTGGAGGTAAGAGGGTATCAACTGGGCACTTACTACTTTGCTCACTACTCAGTTTTTAACCGATTTGTACTGAACAGCGACTTTGTGGTACTGCTTTCTGGGGGTGCTGCATAGTCACACAGCTGCATGTTGCTTCTTCACGTGCCCTGAATGTCCTGATGTCCCCATACCTCTCTCCTGCCCGGCGGGAGCAGAGGGGAGGCGACGCACAGACTCCATGCAATAAAACTTTAGTCAGCCCCTGGTTCACCCTAGGTAATAGAGCCCAAGGTGTCTGGCCGTGATGACTCCTCGTGGAGGGAAACTTACCAAAGCAAAGCCACCCAAGCAGAGGTATCCTTCTACTTTTGTGTGCTATATCTTGCATATAACAACCAGGTTTATTGACTCTTTATGCTCTCTTTCACTGTTATTGTATCATTCCCAAGCCTTATATGGGGAAACATAAGACCAACGCCAATACCAATGCTGGCACCTCGATAGTGCTCCCAAACACAACCATGGATTCTTTTTTGAAGCACAGAGTGGTATTAGTAAAGAAATTGAGTGTCTAACCCACCATATGTAGGTGAGTACTTAAGTATCCTACCCCCACCTGCACAGGACATACATCAGGAAGGATGAGCTCAAAACCCACCCATACTGGAGATCCCCTTTTTACCCCTGGACCCCACCACCCCATCCCTTTGGAGAAAGAAATCATGGTGGTTGCATCACCACCAATCGATTAAAATATGTCTGGGAAGAGAGAGAGACATGAGCCCGTTAGGAAATCCAAACACCCAAGGGTCAATACTATCCAGTCCCTCCAGAAGAAAGACAGTCCAAAAAGTAAAAATGCAGTACTGGATGCCTCCCAGGACATTCCTAAAGACACCAAATCTGCTGCCCTGGAGACATGGCTAAACATAATCGTGGAGCGTCTTGATACTATCTAACTAGAGCTCAAGAAACTTAACCAGTGTATCACTCACTGGGGAGAAATTGGCCCTCCCCACACTTCAAATCTCCCCCCCCCTTCTACCATACCAAGATTTGTGCAATCACAATCAGCTGTGGGAGGAGGGTCAGAGGAAACACTGGGCAACCAAATCAGTTTTTCACCTCTGTCAGCTCAAAACTCCATTCCGCATAATTATACACAGTTTCATCCCAGGGGAGGAGACACCGGAGTCAATTCAGTAACAGAGACCAAATGGGCTCAGGTGGTACAGGCAGTTCTAAACAAAATAACCCTCTAATAAATGAATTTTAATTCCACATAGGGTAAGTGGTGTACAGTCCACTCTGAAAGAACCATCTGGTAAGGGGCCAAACATGCTGAACAAGACATTTTGGAGTGAGCTATATGGCATTCAGCCTCACATCCTCCTAGAGTGCACTTAATATATAATCATGTTAGAAAATGTTCCTACTTTGCCTCTTCCTCACATGGAATCACACACATCCCTCTTGAATTAAGTGTTGCATTGACTGCAAAAGTATTCCGGATGGACTAGTGACCTGTCCACAAACAATATCTTGACAAGGAGGGTTCCTGGATTGGATTACTACCCAAGAGCTCACAAGGGGACTGTATAATTATCAACTTAAAATACCAAGCTCAGTCAGGTCTGTATTACATTCACTCAGTCAAACTCCAACATCCCCGGAGGCCATCTGAGCAATGCTATTGGGATTTTATTACCCTCCAAGGGCTCCTGGATTACTGCTGTACAGCAACAGTAATGTTGCTCACCTGAGTACAGCAAATGATACAACTGTAAACCATCACTTGAATTGTCTTCTTCCTCTCTCTAATAGGTTTACCCCTCTGGCCTATCTAGAGCAACTAGATTGACTACCCTCTTTAGTGCCCCAATCAGACTCAACCAGTGACCATCCTCTATTTCCCACACCAAATCAACTGGTGTCTTATGGTGCTCCTCAGCAAGTCGGGGAATCTGGCTTAATCTCATGGAATGTGGCAGGATTGTGCTCTAAACTGAAGGCTCTGGAATGGCTGAAACTGGTAGGTCATTATCAAATAATCTGCTGCCAAGAGACTTGGGGGCATATTAGCAAGAACCTCGTTAAAATTATCGCCGTTTTAGCGGCAGGAAACTGCCACTAAAACGGCGATAATGGGCTTGCTAATATGCGTTATAGAATTCCAATAGAAGCCCAGGTTAGATGTGCAGGACATCTAACCTGGGCTTCTATTGGAATTCTATAACGCATATTAGCAAGCCCATTATCGCCGTTTTAGCGGCAGTTTCCTGCCGCTAAAACGGCGATAATTTTAACGAGGTTCTTGCTAATATGCCCATTGGTTCCTGGATCTCCCACATATAAACTGCTTTATCAATTTTCACATCCCAGCAATCCCCTCAACATCAGGTCAAGCAAAAAGGGGGTTTAGTAGCATTGGTCTCTGTGACTGTGATGGACTGCAAGGTTTCTGAAGTGGTTATCACTCTGTTTTATCACATACTACTGTTTACCCTGAGGAAATCTTCTGACCTACTATTCATTAATTATTATTATAATATATTTGACCCAGCAGAAACCATGTTTGTGGAGGGGATAGAGGATGATTTGAAAAAGATCTTAAATGATCAAAGAAAGGAGTTATTATTCTTGTGTGTTGAAGATTTTAACATAGAAATGTGTGGCAATGGTTTCTCCGTAATATGCTGATTATTTAAGTGAACCCCTCACACATTTTAGTCATACCCCTTGAGGGGAGGCATTAGGTAGGGTGTCCTCTGCTAACAATTTGGAGTTTGCATATGTTTATAGCACGGGGCCCTCCACCCTGATTCAGACATATATATCGTCAGTGTCTAATTCTATCATAGACCATATATTAATTTAGAAGGAGCTGCCACCAGTACTGGTGGCTTGTAAAATGATGGCCTCATGCATAACCTACTAACGCTGAACCTAAAATTATCTTTATCAAGGGATGTTCAGAAAAACCCTCCTCATCAAATTGAATGCAATAAAAACAAAGGTCTAAACATCAGATGGGAACAGATTGACAAGGATGGAGATGTATCAGGTCCTGCAAGAGGACTGGAGTCCAAGCGAGGTAATTCAGGCTGTTACCTCTCTCATAAATTATATGGCAGATAAACTGACCAAAAAAGCTGGAAAAACCCATACTACCCCAAGGTGGTTTAATAGCACCTGCTATAAAGCTCAGAGACTCCTAAAGTGTGCTCTTAATAAATGCCTACGGGACAGATTGGAAGTAGAGATGGCCAGAAAAACCTTCAAAGAAGCCATTTAAAAAAGAAAACAGAAATAAAGGAGAAGGCCTGGGAGGAGCTGCTAGTGTGCAGAACGATTCCCTAGCCTTTTGGCAGGTAGTAAACTCTCAGATCCGTCTAGGTGTGTCCCACCAAAAAATTGAGTGTGTCATCCCAAGCGATTCCTGGGTGACCGCTTTTCAAATGTTTTTGGCCCAAAGGCACAGACACTAACATAAGTTATAGATGTTATGCCTATTAGCGATCCCATTTCCAGCTGGGAATTGAATAGATCCATTAAGGTCTCTGATGTCATTTTTAGCAATTGAATACTGTTCCTCTGAGAAAGCCCCAGGACCCAATAGAATCCCCTTGAATATTTTTAATTCCCTACCACAGTTTTGTGCACCCCTATTAACTAATGTCCTAAGATGGGCAATTACTGGGCCTTTGGTGAAAACTTGGGAAGAGGCCTCCATTAATCCTATTTTTAAAAAAGGTGATAAAAGCCAGCAACACTGCTATCAGCCAATATCATTTCTTGATAGCACAGTAAAGAAGAGCCTAGGAAGGGTTATATTGGCTAAATTAGAAAGCTGGGCTGCAGAGAGTCAGGGGCTATCAGATTTACAGTTTGGGTTTCGCCTAGGCCTGGGAATAGAGTAGTAGACCTTATAGTCCAAAAATATACAAAGGCTCAAAAAGGATGCGTCCATCTGACCTTTATGGACCTAACATGTGCCTTTGACACAGTGGATCACTGCAGATTATGGTTAATAATGTCAGAATTAGGCATAGACAGTGCAATAATTTCCCTACTGCACAAGCTTCACGCCCATACCGCAGCTAGAGTGCGCTACAGTATGAATGGGGACCTCACTGAAGATTTTCCATCATTAACAGGGGTGAGGCAGGGCTGTGTCCTTGCCCCATTCATATTGCTAATCTATATTAACGCACTTGGAGACCACATGGCAAAGGCTGGAAAAGATATCCCTAAGATTAAGTCCCGAGAAATCCCTCTCTTACTCTCTGCAGATGTTGCTGTCTATATTGCCCGAGCAGCAAATGGTCTTCAATCCCTGTTAGATGCTTTTAATAATTTTATGGACAACCTAGGACTAAAAACTAACCAACCCAAGTCATTTATAATGAAATGCGGTCCAAAATTGTCGAAGACCAGAAAGCTTTTACTTGGTGGCGAAGAAGTGGAAGAACTTCACTCACCTGGGTGTCCCGATTGATATTGATTTTAATTGGAAGTTTTATTGCATGTAAGAGCCTTGCAATTCCAAAGGGCAATTGATGCAGTTTTTAGATTCACAAAAAGACTGGGACATAAACCCATTAGCGAACTGCTATATATTTTTTTAAGTGAATGTTTATCTGTTGCCACATTTGGGGCGGGTATTTGGAGACATGCAAACCGTAAAGCTCTTCAAATTATACAGAATACCTTTATAAAAACTCTAGCCACAGCACATTGCACTTCAACATCATTTTGCCACGATGAGGTAAGGCTAAACTATCTGGAGGACTACATGAAATTACAACTCCTCTTGTTGTGGCAGAGAATTTGGAAAACTCCAGAAGCCCCATTGTGTAATCAGTGTTGCTAGATTGCATGAACTTGGATAATTGCCTGGATATCCCCTGGCTCAAATGTTTCAAAAGGAGCTTTGTATGTTTGGGCACTCTAGTTTTTTATCATAATCCGGCTGTTCTATCCAGCATCCCCTTAATGTATATAAAAGATCTTTTTTATCAACATGTGCAAAGGGTACAGCAAGGGGATAGCTGGAAAAACAGGGGTGTCATTTCCCAGGTCCTACCACTGTGCCCAGCATTTTACTTACAGTTTATTGCAGATGAGAGATAGAAGTTTTTACTCGCAAGGTTCTGACTCCAAACTATATACTTCTTGGTAGCCTTCCCACCTAAGGCACCTGGTTTTCATCCCTCCCACCTTGTCATTATGAAGTCCCAGCCAAACAAAGCATTCTGCACTTTACTTTATTCTGCACATTTTATTCCCACCAAAGAAGACAATATCTGTGCCCTGTAATGCATGCTCTGGATCGCAGATCCCACATAGCTGCTTTCTCTTATTTGCAGTGTCTGGAAAATGAAACTGTCATTATTGCTGACTTGAACTCCATCTTAAATTCCTTGAGATTATGATCTAAATATTGACATTTTTATTGTATTTTGCTGTTCTTATACTTTTTAATGGATGCCTGTGGTTTTATTGAAGGTTTTATAATTTATCTCAATAGTGCCTTTTTCTTAACCTTCTAATCATTCTCAAATTATGTATATATCTTTTCATGATGTGACTTTTATGGCTCAGTAGAGCCAAATAAAGAGTTTTGACTGAGTCCGAATATTTAGACAGCTGGGTGTTGATCAGTTTCTCCAAGCTTTTAGAGAAAGCTGACAATAATGAAATAGGCCTATAGTTGGCTATTAGGTTTTCAAGAGTGGACTAAGACCAGCTTTTTTCCAGCAGCTGGGCACAGCCGCTTGGAGTACAGAGGCATTTGAGAGGAAATTAGAGTGGGGTTGATGGCTTCATGATTGGCCACCAGAATATGAGGAGGGCAAGGATCATCTGAAGAGACAGACTTGCAGGATTTTAGGGTTTTGACATAGTCCTCTAAAGGGATGATGGCAAAATTAGTCAAGGAGCAAGAACGTATGGTAGTATTGTAGTGTAGCTCCTATTTCCCTAATAGGCTCTGCGCATTGGAATAATACATCCTATAGGTTTGACATAGGACTAAGGTCAGTATGTCCCTATCGAGTATATTAAACTTAATTACTTGTGCCAGCTAGCTCAGAGGCCACTAGAAACTCCTTGACAACAAGAAGGGAGTAGTTTCTGGCAGCCGCAAAACATGACCACTGTGTTTCCTTTTAGAATCAGAACGTGTCCCAGAGTCGTGGAAACAATAGATAACTATTTCACTCAGCTCAATCGTGCATGCTTAGTTTTCTCCAAGTTACACAGAAAGACATAGACGGGCGTTTCAATAAAAGATTTATTGAACAGTCTTGTTTCTGGTGTAAGTAAAATGTGCTGTTACGATCACAAGACAGTATGCGAGATAAATAATGTACAGTGTGAGCAGTAGAAATAAATAATACTGCGAGAGCATTATCTTTCAGTACATATGCTTTTACATAAATAACACAGACTAAAAATGCGAGTACTCATACGATGCGTTTCTAAGCTAGTTCTACCCCAATGTTCCTAACCTAACCTAGGTGTAGGGAGAGGTAGGAAGTAGGTGAAGTATTCCTTACTATGGTATACTAAGAGTATGTTAAGCCTAGTATGCCTAGTATGCCAAGAGTCCCTCTAGGTTCTTGTCAGCTCCATACCTGAAGAATGAGAGAGTTTGGAATCTCTTTGCCAGACTCGAACTCCAACACCCCGCAAGGGAAGTCAGATCACTGGAAGCTGGACTCTCTGCGTGCAGGGATGACAGAGTCTTCTCAGTGCGTCAGGCCGGGAAACGGGCTCCTCTGAAGTCGAGGTCTCCTCTGATTTACAGGGGCTAGGGAAGGTATATTTATACCTGAGAGTACCTAAGAATGTTAGTATTGACGTGAGTCGGACAGCGAAAGACGTCATGAATGAACCCCTAAGGAATAATGGTTCATGCAAAATATATGAGTCCTTGAAGAAATCAATAGTCCTGGACTAGGGAAACTCCCGCAGCCTAAGGGTCTGTTCTTCATGAACTCATTGTGACGTTAGGGTGGACGGATGTCAGAGACCATGCCTGTATTTGGAGTGCACGGTTTAATGCCTAAATAAGGGCTGGGATTTTATGCCTATATAAGGGCAGGGCGAATTGTGCCTATATAAGGACATGATACTGGAAAGCCCGTTTATGGACACCCTAAGAGGAATACAACACCCACTCCACTTTCGTGTGTACGATAATACTAAAATGCTAAACATTTAAAATGCTAAACATAAAATGGAGTACCGCATATTTAAAAATATTTCTTAAAAGCATTAAAAAACATAGTAAAAAATGCAAAAGGTACTGTACATTTGAAGCAAATGCTTTTCATTTCAGGCATAAAGTTCGAAAATAAATGCAATTGGAATGAAATAAGCAGTAATATTTACATGTGACAGAAAATGATCGATAAGTTGTTCAAAAATCAAAGTCATTTCATGTCATGAAAATTAATGAACTGTTTTAGACACACAAGCTGACTAAGTGTCCGTGGAAGTACCTTGAAGTCTGTATTATAAGGCTAGTTCTACTTTAAGCAGATGGAAGTGCCATTTTCGTTCGAAAAATGGGAAAAAGTTCAATTTTGGTAGAGTTCCAAGTTGTTTTGAAAAATGAAGGCCAAATTGTTACTGCATCTCTGGAACACTGTATGCTGAATCAGAGTCAGTTTACGGGTCTGGTGTAAACATGAGATCATCTATTTCTATAGACAATACATCGTCCACTGTAGTTGGTGTCAGTTGGAACACCTCATGTAGGAGATTAATTGCACAGAGATGGGAAGCATCGCTTCCAGCATAGGTTGCCGCAGCAATGTTCGCGTCCGTTGTTACCTGTGTTCCTGTAGATCTTTCTCGTACCTCAGCAGCAGCCGGAAGCGTCTGTGAGATCTCAATGAATGCTGACATCAGGATAGGAAGCCTCTGGGGACAACACAGAGCATGGGCCGTTATCGGGACCAGCAGAGTATTGACATCCGTTGGTGTAGCTGATGGAAATGTTAGACAGGTGTCCAACACGCATTCTTCACCGCATAGCAGGCATCGTAGAACAGGTAAGATGCAATCTTGCCAGATTGGTCTGAATGACAGGAACCAAGTTGTATTAAGTTCCCGTAGACGAGTCATGCCCAAAAGCTGTACTATTCGCTCACGGCACTTTCGTTCAAGGAGAGCTTTCTCCATTTCGCTCGGAGTGATGTCTGCGAATAGGCTGGCCATAGCGCAATAGCAGGAAGAGAAATAGAATTCCGGCAACAAGTGCTAGAATTAATGGTATGCCACCAAACACCGAATGTGCAAAGTTCGGGATGATTCCGAGTATTGCCTGGAAAGGTGCTAACAGACCGGAGCAGATGCTCTTAAATACATGTACAATTCCTGTTGTATCAGACATATTGAAGATACGTCCTATCATTTCTACGAAATGTATAGGGCAGTTTGTACGTATTAAAGTCTGTATCTCAGCCGAAGTCCTTGCTACTTGTAGATCATAGGTTTCTTTGGCCGAGGTCAAAGGCACTGTTTGCTGTAAAAGCATGGCTTTCATTCTGCTCAAAGTATCAAATCTTATAAAAGAGACGTTCAGCGAAGGCCATAGAGGCGACTCCCTGACTGTGTCTATTGGGGCAAACAATACTTGCATACAGCAAGTGACCCTGGAGTTGACCGTTACTAGATATGGGATGCCTGGCAGCATGCCGCAGCAACTCTGATCATTCAACATGAGGTAACTCCCATTAGAAAGTTGTCCAAACGTTGGATTAATCACAGCAGCTGGTGTACCCTGCTGATGGCAAGACAAATTTGCCACAGAACCATTACAAGCCCCGTGTAAAGAAATGTCCTGACATATAAGTGAACCGCTCAGTGCACGTTTACAGTGTGTACCGCTCAAAAACACTTCACGATCCCCACTCCAACATCTATATATATACGGTAAATCCCAAGATGTCTTAATGTATTCCTTACCCAACCTTTCATATTTGCCTGTTTGCATTTGTCTGAGGCAATACTAAAACTGAAAAGTACTCAGAGGTAATGTTATTTTGCCATGAATAAGCCATTCTGTAGCTGGTTTTTCTGCCACTGTGAATGGTAACTTTTCCAGTTTTTCAATGCTTAGCACTGTATACTTTGCTCCTCTTTGTGCCAGTTCGATCTGTTTATCAGTTAGATTGTATTCTGCAAACAGAGCCGTTGTGTTGATGAAACGCCAAGGCACATAGCCCGCTCGCAAAGATTGCAGCGTCCAGCTTAATAACACAATAGAACGTAATTGAGATTGGCCTTGCTGTAACATCGCCAAATCTTGTTCTAGTATGTCGATAGCAGAGGATACAATGCCATCCAATGAATATATTCAGGAGGACAACCTTGTTAACCCATTGTCGACCACAGAGAGTGTTTTCTCTAAATTAATACGATCAAGTTCACGTATTCGTTCTGCGGCCTCCATCTGTGATACCTTCCATGCTTCATTATAGGCAGCATAAATGCCGGCATATATGAAACGTTTTTGACGCAGTTTTCTTGGTCCAAGCATGAATTCCCTAAGGTCTGCGTCCTTTTTAAGTAAGGTTAAGTGTTGTTTCACATACCTGTAGTGTAGACTTATGCAGCCAATCGAGGCATAATTTTCCTACACTGTATGTTGTTACTACCCCCGGATGTTGTCTTTGGACGTATCTTGGGTCTGGCCTATGAATAGTAAAGCCCTGAGTTTTATTCAGGAATCTTTCCTGACAGTTATTCGTGTCTGTGGGCCAGATCAACCATTTTTTCCAATCAGGATTAGATCTGTTGAGTTGTAGTATATTGTCAACTGTCACCACTGCCTGTGTATCATTATCACTTGCAGGTGTTGGTACAGAAGGTGTGTTCATCTCTTTGATCTTGGCTAATCCAAGACAAGATGTTTGTTGGATGGTTTCATTCCAAAACATTATTTGTTCAGGGATGATACAGGCTCTAAATAAAGCTTCTATCCCCTGCACTTGCCAATCTTTAGTACCCCAGACTGTTTTGGTGTCTATTGTGTCTTTCCAAAAATCGAAACCCTGTCTAGACAGTTGGGCATTAAATAATGCAGAGTAAATCTGTTTTGTATTTGTTAACATAATTTTCAGCACTGTCTTGTTTACATTTTTATAGTAAAACATTTCTGGATCAGATGTATTGTAACCTGAAAAATATGGAAACTTGTTGGCAAATGTTTTTGAACTACCTTTAGGTGGTGTAGGACAATGTTCCCATTGGTTAAACATAAACACATTTCTTGGATATGCAGATTTATGCAAATAATGATGACCATAGTGGTTATAACAATACAGTTGTTCATAGTCTGATGAACCCTCTAAATATTCATTTTTAGAAAATGCAGCAGATTTTTCTAGGTCAAACATTATGTCGTTAACAGTCTCAAAGTCCCAATCATCAGAATAGGTACTGGACGAAATTAGATCACTTAGTGAAATTTTAAACAAATGTGGAATGTTCAATTGTTCCGTCGGGCCGAAGATGTCAAAATCTGTTTTGTCCCACACTATACCATCCTGTATAGGAACAGCTGTGATGTTCACTGATGACAAGTCTCTTGCTTCACGATGGGAAGATTTATGAGGTTTCAAAAGTACGTTCACGTCTTTTTCCTTCAGTGTTCACATGGATGTATCTGCCACTTATAAGCACGCTCACAGTTGTAACCAAAGCTAGCCAGAGCAGGGAAACAAAAAGTCCAGATGTAATCCAGAGTTCAATCCATGGAGAAACCAAATAAGTCTTTTTCAGAAAGTGAAGAAAGTCTTGTACTTGCTGCTTGAATTTGAATGATGCTGGCGTCGTTTCAGGTTCACTCGGATCTTCTGAGAACGTATCAAAGTTAATGAAATAGCCAGAGGCAGTTCTGTCAATTGTTGAAATTGCATCAGGATTTGTAGAAATCACTGGAACCAGTTCATCACTTGCTACATTGGTGTAGACAGGTGTATTTGGATGAACTGTTACTTGGTGTTCAAGAGGGATGAGTTCCATAGCGTTGTTGCTTAGTCCTCCATCTGTTACAGCTGAATTCTCGATTGTTATCAGTCTTTCAGTCTGAACCTCTTGGATAGTAGCGAGAGGAGTGCGTCTGCTACTAGGTCGGAGTCCACGAGGCCTACTATTTAGTATTGGCCACATACTGTGGTTTGATCAGGTCGATGGACACAAATCTTTTCTCCTTTCTTCCAGCAAGGGGCGGCAGAAGTACTGTTCTTGTTCCTTGAACTGCTAGGACAGGTACTGGTTGTCTGTAAGAAGGTCCAAATTCCTTCTTGTCCGCAATCTTTTCTCTGACTAGATCCCCAACTTTTGGAATCCAGACAGGCCTTGCTGGGACCGCCGATTTTTCCCCAGTGGTGGTTGGCTGTAGGAATACGTTGCTTTGTTTCGTTCTTAACTCATTGAGTTCCTGTAAAACAGCCAAACGATCTTTGATATCAAACGGTTTATTTTCCACCACTGTGCCTACGTGTTCAAGGTCTGGTACCCACATTCTTGTCCCAAATAGGACCTCATATGGAGTGACCCCCCCTAGAGAACTTCTTGGCAGATTATTCAATGAGCGTTGGACCCCATTAAGGTGTTTGACCCACCCATCACCCGAACCTAATACCCTAGCTGTTATAGACTGCTTTATGTCCCGGTTTTTCCTTTCCACAACCGAATTTCCCTCAGGATGGAATGGAGAGGAGTACCGCAATGCAATGCCCAGACTGGCCATGGCTTCTTTGTAAGCCCGAGAGCTAAACGCAGGACCCTGGTCAGAATGTAGCGTGCCTATTGCGTATGTGCCGATAAAGACTTGCAAATCTTTTATAACAGTTCGAGCGTCAGCTGAGCGCTAAGGCCATAACCATAGGAACCTAGAGCATGAATCCACTGCAACCATGATGTATTTATAGTTACCGTCCCTTTGCAAGGGACCGCAGTGGTCCAGGTAAACACAAGCTAATGGTTTGTCTGAAATTAACAAGGGTGTCTGCGCAGGACGTTTCACTGTTGAGACTTTCATCTGTTGGCAAATATCACATTCTAAAACATAGTTTTTAGTTTGTTTCCGAATGCCAGGCCACCAATATCTTTGCTTGAGTAAAGATACTGTCGCTGAAACACCTGCATGGGCAGAAGCTATCCCTTCGTGTGCTGCTAGGATTAGTCCTAATCTGCGTTCCTTGTTTGGAATTACCCTATCCCCCACTCCAGGGATTCGAGCAAAAGGAACGTTGTTTGCATCAATTACATAAGAGTACTTGAGTGGAAACTTTTTGGTAACGCTGCACTGCTGCCTTTGCTTGAAGCATTGACAGCCAACATTATCTCACCGTCTATTTTTGTTTTTGAACGAGTGATCGCAGCTACGGAAGCCGTCTGAACAGCCCCCTTTGCGGCTTCATCAGCCAATGAATTCCCTGCAACGTGAACGCCATCACGTTGATGACTCAGTGTGTGGATCACGTGAGCCTTTGGTAGTTCGTTTTTCAACTGAACTACTTGTTCCCAAAGCATTTTGTGCTTTATTGTGCCACCTTTCGTATCTTTGAAACCATTTTCAAGCCAGTTTTATATATATTCATTATACGACTGAACACAGTAAAAGGAAGCGCACACTATCAGTGTGGGGAATTCTCGATCTGTACTTTCAAGTGCCAGTTTGAATGCTTGTAGTTCAGCTCGCTGAGCTGTACAATCTCCTAGAGATTGAGTTTTTGTGACCATAGGTCTGAAGATGCCATTTCGCATGCGACCTTTAACGATTGCACACGCTGCACTGTAAGCTTGCTTACTCCCTGTTGCGGGCTGTGCGGATCCGTCAGTGTAAATTATGAATTCGTACTGATCGAGAGGCAGAATTTCAGTAGGCAGAGGACATTCTTGTTCATATTGCAGGAATGCTTGTGTTTTTAAATCTGGATCAAAAACATATTCAACATCTGTTGCAGCAAGAGAATTAACCCATTGTATCCATCTTGGATGTAATGCTTTAGCATTTGGAATGCTTGCTTTTGTGACCGCTTCTAAAGCTGGTACCGGGGTTACGACAATAATGCGTTTCCCTTGGGCTAAGGCTCTTTCTTTTGCTACAGCGGTTTGAACTGCTGTTAGAATTTTTTCAGTTGAACTGAAGCGCATTTCTGCTTGTGTGTACAAATGAGATTTGTATGCTATTGGTATTTTCTCACCCTCATTGAAGGTTAAGTAGGTGAATCCGCATTGACCCGAAATTATTCGGATCACCAAATTGCGTTGACTTACGCGTGTTTGTAAGTGATTTGTTGCTAACATGTTAGCCTGGAGTGAACGCAAGATTTCTGTGTGTTCCTGTGTCCAGTTTCTGATCGAAAAATCAGGTTTGATTAATGCGTAGAGAGGTTTAACCGTTTCTGCGTAATTTAGAATGTATGTTCTTCCAAAATTTAGGAAACCCAGGATGGATTGTAAGTTTTTAGCGGTTTTGGAGGTTGGAGCAGCGCACATTTCTCTAGAAAGTTAGCTGCCAAGCTCTTGCCTTCACTTGAAAGCTCATATCCTAGAAATAGGACATTGAGATGGGCAATTCTGGACTTTTTAAAGTTGAACTTGTAGCCCTCAGAGGCGAAACCCAGTATAATGGTGCTCACCCTGTTCAAGTGTTTTTCCAGGTCATCGTCTGTCAGATAGATGTCATCTACATAGGACAATGCCTCATTGTCATAAATTTGTAGTAACTCCGTTACCCTCGCTGAGAATAAACCTGGGCTGTTCTTGAACCCTTGTGGGAGTCGACAAAAGTGACGCTGGGTCCCCATTATGGAGAATGCTGTTAAGTACCTGCTTTCAGGTGCTATGTTTTGACAAAAGAAACCATTTGAGATGTCTAATGTTGTTTTATATTTTTTACGCACAATGTTATTCATTAATGCTGTGCTATGTGCATTTTGCACGGCAAAAGTTTTAGAACAAGTGTTTAGGTGTCTGTAGTCCAAAACTAGACGATATGTATTGTCTGGTTTGGAGACAGGAAACAAAGGATTGTTCATTGAGGAGGTGCATGTTTCAATCACCCCTTGATATTCAAGTTGATCTAAGATCTCCCTGACCTGTTTTTTAGCTTCTTGCTTTATTGGGTACTGCCGTTGTGCAGTTGGTTCATGTTTCAGATGTATTTTATATTGAGGCGAGTCCTCATCCCATCCTACATGATTTTTATATAACGCTGGGCCCTGGGCCACTGCCCATTTCCTGGCATATGTATATTTTAGGTGCATTGGTATATGGTTGGAGAAGGCAGGCATAATAATGTCCTCGCCGTGTGGGCACTCCCTGACAAATTGTGGTGGCCAGTCCTTTTCTGCTAGAAGTATGTCATAGCCCTTTGATAGTCTTTCCCAAAAAAGTGCTTTCACCTGTCTAGGTTTGTCTCCCTCCATCCAGAGAGTTATTTCATATAACTTTTGTGGAGTACTAACCCTGGTGTCTACAGTCTCAACTGTAATGTACTCATTCAAGTCCACTATCTCCAGAAGTTCCTTCAGGTTCTGGCGAACTATTGTGACTTCTGCTGCACTGTCCAGCATTGTCTGAGCCCATTCTCCGTTCTTGAGTTGTGTTCTCAGTATTCTCGGCATGTCTGATCTTTCAGACCTGCTACTTTCTTTTGGAGAATTGAGGTTTTGCTTTAGTTTTTGGAGCGTGTTTGTCGTCTTTCGATTTCACGCGTTCTTCTCTATGTTCCGATCGTCCTCTTCTTTCCGAAGTCTGTGATGAGATCTGAAAGGGACGAGAGGAACGTGTATCAGTATCTTGATACCTGTCAGGTTTTCTCAAATTATCCCTATTCCTGAGGTTATACCTCCTTTCAAAGGGCTCCTTTTGAGGAGACCTACCTCGGGATTGAGAACGTTTCTCGTTTGAATTTTGTTTATTAGTCTCCCACTTCTTTTTAGAAGATGTAGGAGTTTGTTTAATTGAGTCCTTCTCAGGACTTTCAGATAGCTTCGGCTTCACTGGTCTTCCACCCAAACTATCTCTGCCTAATTCTGCATAAGATTGTTCAATTATTCTGGGTAGCTCAGTTTGATGTTCTGTAACATCAAATTCCCTTAATTTTTGGCGGATCGCCACTGCTGCTGCCTCCCTTTAATATTAGATAATATTATTGTTGAGACCTGGTCGAAATTTTTCAGTAACTTCATACCTAAATTTAGAGCAGGCTCTGCCCCGTATTCGTTTTGAATTTGTTTCAGGACATCAGGTATTACCGCAATTGACGGAATGCCATGTGTTTTAGTATAGATGGCAGCAAAGACTGAGCCCCAAGTGGTGCAGTCTTCCAGTTGTGGTGTGATCCCCATTGGTAAACTGATTGTCAGTATTCTGTGTTTCTCATACGTGCTAGTATTTGGAAATACTGCTTCGATTTGAGTAATTTTTGAGCTATCCAAAATGGAATTTGCTCACGGTTTGTGGGCATTTTACCCATGACTGCGTATAGAGTCTGTGGTGTAATTTGTAGTGTATTCCCCTGTTGGGGAGTTGGATTTGGAAGTGTCAATGGTTGCTGGACTGTGAAAGTCCGCATGACATATTGGACCAATTGTCTGTAAATTTTTATTAACTCTGTGAGTTGAGTAAGTAAATCCTCGTCTGACATCTCTTCAATGTCAGGATGAGGTGTGTAGCCGGCTAGAATCGGCCATGTTGCTCCTGGTCTACCTAGTGGACCGAGCCTAGTAATGATTTTGTGATGTTTTAGGGCGCCTCTAAACCAGAGCTGATGCTCCTGGTATGTTAATGGAATTTCTATATCCTCGAAAGGAATGTATTCCTCTGGTGGATCATCTTCTTTGTAGAAGTGAAACATGTGTGTTACTGAATTGGATTCAGGAAATATTACCCATGAATAGAATACCTCTGTCTGAAAGGATTCATGTGCCTCTATCACGAAAACTGCTCTACCGCCTCTTGGTGGTAGGCCATGTTTTATAAGTTTTAGAGTAATGGCTCTTCTTAAGTTTGGAGCGATGTTTATGACACCCTCCTCGGTTTCATTTAAACCTGTAATGCTAAAAACTGCTGCTTGGGCTGGATCAGCCGCAGCTTCACCGTTTCCGGCTTCAGTGTCGGAGCCAGGCATTTTGTTTTTTGAAAAATGTAGAACAAGTTTCAAGGAAACAAAGATTAGGTGCACAATATTTTGGAACACTGTATCCTTCAACGTTGAGCAAACCAAACAGCTAATATATAGGGTGTTGCCCTATGTAGCCGTGGTGGATACTTAACCCTGCCCACTCCAGACGTCTTTTGGAGTATATGGGTAGGGGTCTCTGAGAGAAAAGCACGGCTGAGTTACTCAGTATCTAACGTTGAATTACCGCCTTACCAAACCGTTGGGCGCCATGTAGTGTAGCTCCTATTTCCCTAATAGGCTCTGCGCATTGGAATAATATATCCTATAGGTTTGACATAGGACTAAGGTCAGTATGTCCCTATCGAGTATATTAAACTTAATTACTTGTGCCAGCTAGCTCAGAGGCCACTAGAAACTCCTTGACAACAAGAAGGGAGTAGTTTCTGGCAGCAGCAAAACATGACCACTGTGTTTCCCTTTAGAATCAGAACGTGTCCCAGAGTCGTGGAAACAATAGATAACTATTTCACTCAGCTCAATCGTGCATGCTTAGTTTTCTCCAAGTTACACAGAAAGAAATAGACGGGCGTTTCAATAAAAGATTTATTGAACAGTCTTGTTTCTGGTGTAAGTAAAATGTGCTGTTACGATCACAAGACAGTATGCGAGATAAATAATGTACAGTGTGAGCAGTAGAAATAAATAATACTGCGATAGCATTATCTTTTAGTACATATGCATTTACATAAATAACACAGACTAAAAATGTGAGTACTCATACGATGCGTTTCTAATCTAGTTCTACCCCAATGTACCTAACCTAACCTAGGTGTAGGGAGAGGTAGGAAGTAGGTGAAGTATTCCTTACTATGGTATACTAAGAGTATGTTAAGCCTAGTATGCCTAGTATGCCAAGAGTCCCTCTAGGTTCTTGTCAGCTCCATACCTGAAGAATGAGAGAGGTAGGAATCTCTTTGCCAGACTCGAACTCCAACACCCTGCAAGGGAAGTCAGATCACTGGAAGCTGGACTCTCTGCGTGCAGGGATGACAGCGTCTTCTCAGTGCGTCAGGCCGGGAAACAGGCTCCTCTGAAGTCGAGGTCTCCTCTGATTTACAGGGGCTAGGGAAGGTATATTTATACCTGAGAGTACCTAAGAATGTTAGTATTGACGTGAGTCGGACAGCGAAAGACGTCATGAATGAACCCCTAAGGAATAATGGTTCATGCATAATATATGAGTCCTTGAAGAAATCAATAGTCCTGGACTAGGGAAACTCCCGCAGCCTAAGGGTCTGTTCTTCATGAACTCGTTGTGACGTTAGGGTGGACGGATGTCAGAGAACATGCCTGTATTTGGAGTGCACGGTTTAATGCCTAAATAAGGGCTGGGATTTTATGCCTATATAAGGGCAGGGCGAATTGTGCCTATATAAGGACATGATACTGGAAAGCCCATTTATGGACACCCTAAGAGGAATACAACAGTATCACTCTATGGCATATTCTCCAGTCACTTAGCTTCTAAGATATTAACAGGGACGGAAACATTAAAGACCTCGACTATATCTTTGATCTTGTAGTCAAAAAATTTGCGAGTTACTTGCAAAGTTTAGGGGAGGCTTCCAGGGGCTGAATTGCAGGCTGCTCTTTATTTCATCAGATGTTCAAGGACGACATACTCCCAACACAATTGTACCACAACTTCGTCTTCAGCCTTTCCTTTCGGAAAAAAATTCTCCAATTTGCAGAGTTTCTATTGTCTTTGTTAACTACTGTAAATGAGTGTAAAAAGGAATAAACAAAAACATGTTTTGGTTACAAATGTACCTATAGGATTTTTTTCAATTAACAAGTATCATATAAAAGCATTTCTGATTCAAGCAATGGACTATGGCCTTGGAGCAGGTGAAGTGAGTTTTCTGCAATGCCCGTCTAAAATTCATGCAATTTAACTTTTTGCATCAAACTTACCTCACACTGAAATGCCTCCACAAAATGTTCCCTGCAGTATCCCCTGTGCGCCCAAGATGTGGCCACATGGTTGCCACGTTTATACACATGGCTTAGTAATACCCTCCACTGATGCTTACATGGCCCAAGGGGCTGGCACATGTCGTCGGAGATTGATGTCCAGTTGTCATATACCTACTCCTTTGCCTTCTAGGGATTACACAATGCACTAAATGCAATAAACACTATCTGAAGCTAGTTGATCTGGTGCTGGTCCTCTTTCAGCACTTAACTGCCATGAGCTGGGCGGCCTCTCACCCACCAACCATCAAGTGCTGGCTTCAGGTGACTCATAAATGGGCTCTGGCAGAAGCAAACGCCATGACCCATGATCGCATGGTGCGGGGAGGAGATGGAGCAGCCTTGATGTAAGACATTTATGTTTTCAAGTTGTTTGACAGGCTGAATCGGGCCCCCCAGGCTGCGGAACCCACCAGAGGGAGTCAGATGGCGGACTAGATTGACTCACTAGGCAACTCATTCACCCTCACATACATGTTTATTGGACACCGAGGAAGACCCGGCGACCCCCTGAGCGGGAATACATAGTGGTTCATCCCGCTCCCTCGTTCCCCCTGGAGTGCCAGTGAGTTTACATCCCCCATGTTGTAATATGCTTCTGCCACTCACGTCTCCACGTTTCCCTTTAGCTGCCTTGGGCACCATCCAGACAGTTTCAGAAGTTACTGACTTTTTGTTCTACTTTATGATGAATACATTGGCTACCCATTTGCAAGACAAGGTTATCAAGGTCCTATCCTTTTTCTTTTTCCTTTTGACTGATGCCCCACTATACACTCCATAACCTTGTATTATCTGCCATCAAACTTCAATTTATGTCCATATACTGGGATGTGTCTGTTAATCCACTGTGTGAATATGATTATTACTGTACGTGTGTGGAGATTCTTGATTAAAAATGCCAATACAGAAATATATTTTAGAAAAGCATTCTGATTGGCTGGTTACGTGGCAGTGAACACCTTTTTCTTTTTTTTTCTTTCTTTTTTTTCTTTTATTGATATTCAGAGAGACATTATACAAATAATCATATACAAAATTAATCCATTTGTTATACATTGTCATTAGTTATCTTTTAGTCCAAATTAATATTGTTACAGAAGAAGGAAAAAAAACAGAGGAAAGACAATACATTAGCACAAATTTAATCTATGTACATTACCCTACCCCTTTTAGCCACTTCGCAACTGGAGCCGATAGTTTAATACCCCATTTTTTAGCCTGGTACCCCTTACAGGTATATAAGGCCTGTTCAAGTTTATATACGGCTATAAAGCGGGCCAGGTATTCATGAAAGCATGGGGGCATTGGATCCTTCCATCTAGTTGCAATGAGTAGCCTAATTATAGTGACTGAAATAAATATGATACTGATCTGAACTTGGTCTAGCTCGGCACTGCTGTCATATCCAATCATCATGAGCGAAGCGGTTAGTACCACCGTTTTACCAAGGATCCTCTCCCAAAACTTTACCAAATCGGTTTTTATCAAATCCAGCTGTGAACACCCGTAGAACATATGAATCTCTTCTGCTGGTCCTACCCCACATCTAGGGCATTTGTCGTCCTCCCTTTTCCCCCATTTAAATAATTTGGCCGGAGTGAAATACAGATTATAAATTGTTTTATAATGTTGTGACTTTAAATTGGCGGATAGGAGCGTTTTCTTTACTAACCGTAGTGACATATCAATATCGATATCTTCATTCTCTAATCTACTGGCCCATTTAATTTCAGTTTTTTCAAAATCATCTGGAGCTTACTCCATCATCATACTATATAAATGTTTAATTTTACAGGCGGATCTCCCCATAGTTTCAAACAATGCGATTTTAGCACTAGGGATTGCCTGTCTCCTTTTACCAAAACCCCCTTTATTTGTAGATATTTAAAATAGTGCCCATCTGGAATTCCAAATTCTCTTTGTAACTCACTGAACAAATATAATTGGCCATTTGGCTGGATATCTCCCACTACTCGTAAGCCGAGTTGCTCCCATTGTTTGGCTATAACATCATAAAACACGGGGGAAATAAGGATGATCTCCAAATGAGTGTATACTTTGTTACTTTCTCAATATTCATATGTTTTTGTATTCTCCCCCAGATTTTCCACGCATT
This sequence comes from Calotriton arnoldi, assembly GCA_963921515.1. Taxonomy (NCBI): domain Eukaryota; kingdom Metazoa; phylum Chordata; class Amphibia; order Caudata; family Salamandridae; genus Calotriton; species Calotriton arnoldi. Next base: position 1,370,994 of record CAWUFW010004704.1, read on the forward strand.
CAATATAATCTTAAATCGGACCTTCTTATAATAGCTGGGTTCCAATTTACGTAGAAACAGTGCTCTTGCCCTTTCCCCAAGCGCCAGCTCATAAATTGTTGGGAGATCCTCCACCTGTGCCCCACTGGCTCTGCCAGTATTTTCGAAGAAAAGTATATTCATTTGTTGTAGTAAAGCTGCCCAATAATAAAAAATTAGGTTAAGAGCAGCCACCCTCCCCGTGCTTGTGGCAGAGTAAGAAACTTTAAAGATCTCCTGACCTTACCATATTGCCAAATAAACCTACTGAATAAAGAGTCTAGAGCTTTGATTATAGACCCTTCAATTTCGACCGGGAGTGCCCTGAACAGATACAGCACCTTGGGGAGCATTACCATTTTAAGAACATTAACTCTCCCTATAATGGTTTTCTGAACGAAAAATCAGGTTTGATTAATGCGTAGAGAGGTATAACCCTTTCTGCGTAATTTAGAATGTATGTTCTTCCAAAATTTAGGAAACCCAGTATGGATTGTAAGTTTTTTAGCGTTTTTGGAGGTAGGAGCAGCGCACATTTCTCTAGAAAGTTAGCTGCCAAGCTCTTGCCTTCACTTGAAAGCTCATATCCTAGAAATAGGACATTGAGATGGGCAAATCTAGACTTTTTAAAGTTGAACTTGTAGCCCTCAGAGGCGAAACCCAGTATAATGGTGCTCACCCTGTTCAAGTGTTTTTCCAGGTCATCGTCTGTCAGATAGATGTCATCTACATAGGACAATGCCTCATTGTCAAAAATTTGTAGTAACTCCGTTACCCTCGCTGAGAATAAACCTGGGCTGTTCTTGAACCCTTGTGGGAGTCGACAAAAGTGATTTGGGTCCCCACTATGGAGAATGCTGTTAAGTACCTGCTTTCAGGTGCTATGTTTTGACAAAAGAAACCATTTGAGATGTCTAATGTTGTTTTATATTTTTTACGCACAATGTTATTCATTAATGCTGTGCTATGTGCATTTTGCACTGCAAAAGTTTTAGAACAAGTGTTTAGGTGTCTGTAGTCCAAAACTAGACGATATGTATTGTCTGGTTTGGAGACAGGAAACAAAGGATTGTTCATTGAGGAGGTGCATGTTTCAATCACCCCCTGATATTCAAGTTGATCTAAGATCTCCCTGACCTGTTTTTTAGCTTCTTGCTTTATTGGGTACTGCCGTTGTGCAGTTGGTTCATGTTTCAGATGTATTTTATGTTGAGGTGAGTCCTCATCCCATCCTACATGATTTTTATATTATGCTGGGGCCTGGGCCACTGCCCATTTCCTGGCATATGTATATTTTAGGTGTATTGGAATATGGTTGGAGAAGGCAGGCATAATAATGTCCTCGCCGTGTGGGCACTCCCTGACAAATTGTGGTGGCCAGTCCTTTTCTGCTAGAAGTATGTCATAGCCCTTTGATAGTCTTTCCCAAAAAAGTGCTTTCACCTGTCTAGGTTTGTCTCCCTCCATCCGGAGAGTTATTTCATATAACTTTTGTGGAGTACTAACCCTGGTGTCTACAGTCTCAACTGTAATGTACTCATTCAAGTCCACTATCTCCAGAAGTTCCTTCAGGTTCTGGCGAGCTATTGTGACTTCTGCTGCACTGTCCAGCATTGTCTGAGCCCATTCTCCGTTCTTGAGTTGTGTTCTCAGTATTCTCGGCATGTCTGATTTTCAGACCTGCTACTTTCTTTTTGGAGAATTGAGGTTTTGCTTTAGTTTTTGGAGCGTGTTTGTCGTCTTTCGATTTCACACGTTCTTCTCTATGTTCTGATCGTCCTCTTCTTTCCGAAGTCTGTGATGAGATCTGAAAGGGACGAGAGGAACGTGTATCAGTATCTTGATACCTGTCAGGTTTTCTCAAATTATCCCTATTCCTGAGGTTATACCTCCTTTCAGAGGGCTCCTTTTGAGGAGACCTACCTCGGGATTGAGAACGTTTCTCATTTGAATTTTGTTTATTAGTCTCCCACTTCTTTTTAGAAGATGTAGGAGTTTGTTTAATTGAGTCCTTCTCAGGACTTTCAGATAGCTTCGGCTTCACTGGTCTTCCACCCAAACCATCTCTGCCTAATTCTGCATAAGATTGTTCAATTATTCTGGGTAGCTCAGTTTGATGTTCTGTAGCATCAAATTCCCTTAATTTTGGGCGGATCGCCACTGCTGCTGCCTCCCCTTTAATATTAGATAATATTATTGTTGAGACCTGGTCGAAATTTTTCAGTAACTTCATAGCTAAATTTAGAGCATGCTCTGCCCCGTATTTGTTTTGAATTTGTTTCAGGACATCAGGTATTACCGCAATTGACGGAATGCCATGTGTTTTAGTATAGATGGCAGCAAAGACTGAGCCCCAAGTGGTGCAGTCTTCCAGTTGTGGTGTGATCGACATTGGTAAACTGATTGTCAGTATTCTGAGTTTCTCATACGGGCTAGTATTTGGAAATACTGCTTCGATTTGAGTAATTTGTTGAGCTATCCAAAATGGAATTTGCTCACGTTTTGTGGGCATTTTACCCATGACTGCGTATAGAGTCTGTGGTATAATTTTTAGTGTATTCCCCTGTTGGGGAGTTGGATTTGGAAGTGTCAATGGTTGCTGGACTGTGAAAGTCCGCATGACATATTGGACCAATTGTCTGTAAATTTTTATTAACTCTGTGAGTTGAGTAAGTAAATCCTCGTCTGACATCTCTTCAATGTCAGGATGAGGTGTGTAGCCGGCTAGAATCGGCCATGTTGCTCCTGGTCTACCTAGTGGACCGAGCCTAGTAATGTTTTTGTGATGTTTTAGGGCGCCTTTAAACCAGAGCTGATGCTCCTGGTATGTTAATGGAATTTCTATATCCTCGAAAGGAATGTATTCCTCTGGTGGATCATCTTCTTTGTAGAAGTGAAACATGTATGTTACTGAATTGGATTCAGGAAATATTACCCATGAATAGAATACCTCTGTCTGAAAGGATTCATGTGCCTCTATCACGAAAACTGCTCTACCGCCTCTTGGTGGTAGGCCATGTTTTATACGTTTTAGAGTAATGGCTCTTCTTAAGTTTGGAGCGATGTTTATGACACCCTCCTCGGTTTCATTTAAACCTGTAATGTTAAAAACTGCTGCTTGGGCTGGATCAGCCGCAGCTTCACCGTTTCCGGCTTCAGTCATTTTATTTTTTGAAAAATGTAGAACAAGTTTCAAGGAAACAAAGATTAGGTGCACAATATTTTGGAACACTGTATCCTTCAACGTTGAGCAAACCAAACAGCTAATATATAGGGTGTTTCCCTATGTAGCCGTGGTGGATACTTAACCCTACCCACTCCAGACATCTTTTGGAGTATATGGGTAGGGGTCTCTGAGAGAAAAAGCACGGCTGAGTTACTCAGTATCTAACGTTGAATTTCCGCCTTACCAAACCGTTGGGCGCCATGTAGTGTAGCTCCTATTTCCCTAATAGGCTCTGCGCATTGGAATAATATATCCTATAGGTTTGACATAGGACTAAGGTCAGTATGTCCCTATCGAGTATATTAAACTTAATTACTTGTGCCAGCTAGCTCAGAGGCCACTAGAAACTCCTTGACAACAAGAAGGGAGTAGTTCCTGGCAGCCGCAAAACATGACCACTGTGTTACCCTTTAGAATCAGAACGTGTCCCAGAGTCGTGAAAACAATAGATAACTATTTCACTCAGCTCAATCGTGCATGCTTAGTTTTCTCCAAGTTACACAGAAAGAAATAGACGGGCGTTTCAATAAAAGATTTATTGAACAGTCTTGTTTCTGGTGTAAGTAAAATGTGCTGTTACGATCACAAGACAGTATGCGAGATAAATAATGTACAGTGTGAGCAGTAGAAATAAATAATACTGCGAGAGTATTATCTTTTAGTACATATGCTTTTACATAAATAACACAGACTAAAAATGCGAGTACTCATACGATGCGTTTCTAAGCTAGTTCTACCCCAATGTACCTAACCTAACCTAGGTGTAGGGAGAGGTAGGAAGTAGGTGAAGTATTCCTTACTATGGTATACTAAGAGTATGTTAAGCCTAGTATGCCTACTATGTTAAGAGTCCCTCTAGGTTCTTGTCAGCTCCATACCTGAAGAATGAGAGAGGTAGGAATCTCTTTGCCAGACTCGAACTCCAACACCCCGCAAGGGAAGTCAGATCACTGGAAGCTGGACTCTCTGCGTGCAGGGATGAAAGCGTCTTCTCAGTGCGTCAGGCCGGGAAACGGGCTCCTCTGAAGTCGAGGTCTCCTCTGATTTACAGGGGCTAGGGAAGGTATATTTATACCTGAGAGTACCTAAGAATGTTAGTATTGACGTGAGTCGGACAGCGAAAGACGTCATGAATGAACCCCTAAGGAATAATGGTTCATGCATAATATATGAGTCCTTGAAGAAATCAATAGTCCTGGACTAGGGAAACTCCCGCAGCCTAAGGGTCTGTTCTTCATGAACTCGTTGTGACGTTAGGGTGGACGGATGTCAGAGACCATGCCTGTATTTGGAGTGCACGGTTTAATGCCTAAATAAGGGCTGGGATTTTATGCCTATATAAGGGCAGGGCGAATTGTGCCTATATAAGGACATGATACTGGAAAGCCCGTCTATGGACACCCTAAGAGGAATACAACAGTATCACTCTATGGCATATTCTCCAGTCACTTAGCTTCTAAGATATTAACAGGGACGGAAACATTAAAGACCTCGACTATATCTTTGATCTTGTAGTCAAAAAATTTGCGAGTTACTTGCAAAGTTTAGGGGAGGCTTCCAGGGGCTGAATTGCAGGCTGCTCTTTCTTTTCATCAGATGTTCAAGGACGATATACTCCCAACACAATTGTACCACAACTTCGTCTTCGGCCTTTCCTTTTGGAAAAAAATTCTCCAATTTGCAGAGTTTCTATTGTCTTTGTTAACTACTGTAAATGAGTGTAACCAGGAATAAACAAAAACATGTTTTGGTTACAAATGTACCTATAGGATTTTTTTCAATTAACAAGTATCATATAAAAGCATTTCTGATTCAAGCAATGGACTATGGCCTTGGAGCAGGTGAAGTGAGTTTTCTGCAATGCCCGTCTAAAATTCATGCAATTTAACTTTTTGCATCAAACTTACCTCACACTGAAATGCCTCCACAAAATGTTCCCTGCAGTATCCCCTGTGCCCCCAAGATGTGGCCACATGGTTGCCACGTTTATACACATGGCTTAGTAATACCCTCCACTGATGCTTACATGGGCCAAGGGGCTGGCACATGTCATCGGAGATTGATGTCCAGTTGTCATAGACCTACTCCTTTGCCTTCTAGGGATTACACAATGCACTAAATGCAATAAACACTATCTGAAGCTAGTTGATCTGGTGCTGGTCCTCTTTCAGCACTTAACTGCCATGAGCTGGGCGGCCTCTCACCCACCAACCATCAAGTGCTGGCTTCAGGTGACTCATAAATGGGCTCTGGCAGAAGCAAACGCCATGACCCATGATCGCATGGTGCGGGGAGGAGATGGAGCAGCCTTGATGTAAGACATTTATGTTTTCAAGTTGTTTGACAGGCTGAATCGGGCCCCCCAGGCTGCGGAACCCACCAGAGGGAGTCAGATGGCGGACTAGATTGACTCACTGGGCAACTCATTCACCCTCACATACATGTTTATTGGACGCCGAGGAAGACCCGGCGACCCCCTGAGCGGGAATACATAGTGGTTCATCCCGCTCCCTCGTTCCCCCTGGAGTGCCAGTGAGTTTACATCCCCCATGTTGTAATATGCTTCTGCCACTCACGTCTCCACGTTTCCCTTTAGCTGCCTTGGGCACCATCCAGACAGTTTCAGAAGTTACTGACTTTTTGTTCTACTTTGTGATGAATACATTGGCTACCCATTTATAGGACAAGGTTATCAAGGTCCTATCCTTTTTCTTTTTCCTTTTGACTGATGCCCCACTATACACTCCATAACCTTGTATTATCTGCCATCAAACTTCAATTTATGTCCATATACTGGGATGTGTCTGTTAATCCACTGTGTGAATATGATTATTACTGTACGTGTGTGGAGATTCTGGATTAAAAATGCCAATACAGAAATATATTTTAGAAAAGCATTCTGATTGGCTGGTTACGTGGCAGTGAACACCTTTTTCTTTTTTTTATTTCTTTTTTTATTTTATTGATATTCAGAGAGACATTATACAAATAATCATATACAAAATTAATCCATTTGTTATACATTGTCATTAGTTATCTTTTAGTCCAAATTAATATTGTTACAGAAGAAGGAAAAAAACAGAGGAAAGACAATACATTAGCACAAATTTAATCTATGTACATTACCCTACCCCTTTTAGCCACTTCGCAACTGGAGCCGATAGTTTAATACCCCATTTTTTAGCCTGGTACCCCTTACAGGTATATAAGGCCTATTCAAGTTTATATACGGCTATAAAGCGGGCCAGGTATTCATGAAAGCATGGGGGCATTGGATCCTTCCATCTAGTTGCAATGAGTAGCCTAATTATAGTGACTGAAATAAATATGATACTGATCTGAACTTGGTCTAGCTCGGCACTGCTGTCATATCCAATCATCATGAGCGAAGGGGTTAGTACCACCGTTTTACCAAGGATCCTCTCCCAAAACTTTACCAAATCGGTTTTTATCAAATCCAGCTGTGAACACCCGTAGAACATATGAATCTCTTCTGGTCCTACCCCACATCTAGGGCATTTGTCGTCCTCCCTTTTCCCCCATTTAAATAATTTGGCCGGAGTGAAATACAGATTATAAATTGTTTTATAATGTTGTGACTTTAAATTGGCGGATTGGAGCGTTTTCTTTACTAACCGTAGTGACATATCAATATCGATATCTTCATTCTCTAATCTACTGTCCCATTTAATTTCAGTTTTTTCAATATCATCTGGAGCTTGCTCCATCATCATACTATATAAATGTTTAATTTTACAGGCGGATCTCCCCATAGTTTCAAACAATGCGATTTTAGCACTAGGGATTGCCTGTCTCCTTTTACCAAAACCCCCTTTATTTGTAGATATTTAAAATAGTGCCCATCTGGAATTCCAAATTCTCTTTGTAACTCACTGAACAAATATAATTGGCCATTTGGCTGGATATCTCCCACTACTCGTAAGCCGAGTTGCTCCCATTGTTTTGCTATAACATCATAAAACACGGGGGAAATAAGGATGATCTCCAAATGGGTGTATACTTTGTTACTTTCTCAATATTCATATGTTTTTGTATTCTCCCCCAGATTTTCCACGCATTCAATATAATCTTAAATCGGACCTTCTTATAATAGCTGGGTTCCAATTTACGTAGAAACAGTGCTCTTGCCCTTTCCCCAAGCGCCAGCTCATAAATTGTTGGGAGATCCTCCACCTGTGCCCCACTGGCTCTGCCAGTATTTTCAAGAAAAGTATATTCATTTGTTGTAGCAAAGCTGCCCAATAATAAAAAATTAGGTTAAGAGCAGCCACCCTCCCGTGCTTGTGGCAGAGTAAGAAACTTTAAAGATCTCCTGACCTTACCATATTGCCAAATAAACCTACTGAATAAAGAGTCTAGAGCTTTGATTATAGATCCTTCAATTTCGACCGGGAGTGCCCTGAACAGATACAGCACCTTGGGGAGCATTACCATTTTAAGAACATTAACTCTCCCTATAATGGTTAAATGAAGTGAGCTCATTCGCCTAAGGTCTGTTTCTATTTTACTAATCACGGTGTTTAAGTTAATTTTGGCGATCTGACCGATGTCCGGAGTAATCCTTACTCCAAGATAGGTAGCTGTACTTACTCGTCGGCTATCGAGGAAGGTGACATTTTTGGTGCAAATTATTTGGGTCTTAGATTTATTCAATAAATACCCCGACTCCTTTCCAAATATAGTAGCAGTAGCTTCAATTTCCCTCATTGCTTCCTCAAGATTAAGTGTTAATACCACGATATCATCCGTGTAGGCTAGTACTTTGGTACTGAACCCCTGTGTCGTCACTGGTACAATTGCCTGGTTCTCAATTACCGATTGGATAAGTGGATCTATATAAAGGGCAAATAGGATTGGGGAACAAGGACATCCCTGCCTTGTTCCCCGTGACACCCTTTATCGTGTCTGATTCTCTACCCATCAACTGTAGTTTCGCATAGGGAGCCCTATACATTGCTTTGATTGCAGTGACGGCCCGGGGGCCAAACCCTTTAGCTGCCAGAACACCCCACAGATACTCCCATGACACACAATCGAATGCTTTTTCCGCATCCAAGAGGATCATAGCAAAATATCCATTAGTCTCCCCCGTAATATCGAATAGGGCCACGGCTCGTCTTACATGGTCAGTTGTATCTCGACCTGGTACGAAGCCATGCTGCCAAGGTGACACAAGGCTGGCTATGACCCTCTGGAGACGTTTCGCCAAGATTTTAGAGTAGATTTTTGCATCCGCGTTTATTAGGGAGATGGGCCTGAATGAGGTGGGCTTATCAGGCGGTTTATCTTTCTTGGGGAAGATGACGATATTAGTACCCTTCCAAGAATCTGGTGGATCTCCAGAATATTGTACCCCTAAAAGAAAATCCCAGAGCAAGGGAGCTAGCTCTTCTTGAAAAATTTTATAAAATTCAGATGGGATCTTGTCGGGGCCAGCTGCCTTGCCCGAGGCCAACTGCTGTATCACTGTTTGTATCTCCTCAAGTGTAAATTCAATCTCCAGCCTCTCACTTGCGTCCCCCCCCAGCGTCCTATATTCTTTACTAGCCCTCACAAAGACATCCCCGTGGGGGCCTTGCTTCTCCTCCGTATAAAGATCTTGATAGAGTTTATGGAACACATCGACTATATCCCCCAGATCTGTATATGAGGTCTCCCCACTGATTATTGAAGATATCTGGCTCTTCATTATTTTTTGTCTTGTCTTTAAGGCAAGTCATTTTCCGACTGTTTCCCCATACTCATAGCTCTCCGCCCTATGAGTCTGATATCCTGTTTCAGCCTTTTGAGAGTAGTAAGACCCTATCTCAGCTTTAGCCAAGGTGATATCTAGCTGAGTTGTAGCTGCCTCCATCCCCCGCACTATCTTACCCAGGTGCTCTCTCTCCAAATCCCGAAGCTTGGCGTGCAGTTGCTTAATCTTCTTCCCTTGTTGTTGTCTTAGGTTGGATACAAAGCTTACCATCTCCCCCTTACTCCTGCCTTAAATGCATCCCAAACCATATTGCGTGAGGCGCTATATCTATTCATGTTAAAAAATTCTTTAATCCAGGTTCTAAAATGGCAAACGTATTCATGATCAACCAACAATTTCCGGTCGAACGTCCATTGTGATTGGCACATATGAATTTGTGGCAGTCTTAGCCCTAACATCAAGGGGTTATGGTCGGACATTAATTTAGGCAATATTTCTATCTCTACCCCTCCTGAAGTCTGCTTCAAAATAAAGAAGTAGTCCAGCCTAACATATTTCTGATGAGGATGAGAGAAATATGTATATCCTGGATCAGAGGGAAACTTGGATTCCCATACATCTGTTAGCCCGTGGCTTTTAGTCAATGATGTTAATGCTCGAAAGACTTTGGGCTTCCGCCCTTGATACCTATTAGGCATCACATCGCCTACTCCCAAATGTATATTAAGGTCCCCACACATGATTAACGGTGTAGGCCAGGCCGCCAACTCCATTTCCAGATCTTCGAATATTTTGGGCTCATCCTGGTTTGAGCCATATACCGTTACTATTGTTATTCCATATTCAAGCTCCACCAAAGCCCACCTCCCTCCTGCGTCACCCAAAGTCCGCCTAGCGGATCCTATTCGATTCTTAGCTAAGATAGCCACCCCTCTAATATTAGAAGTTTGCGTAGAACAGGCCATTGAAGAATACCCCTTTATCGTAATTAACCCCCTCTTATCCCATGATATGTGTGTTTCTTGAAGTGCGATAGTGTCGGGGTTGTTAGATTTTAGCATTTCCATGGTCCGATTCTGCTTATTCCTGTCCCCTAAGCCACCGATGTTAACCGAGCAAACAGTCACCTTACCCATTTAAGCTAATATATTGTCCCTTTTCTTTTGTTTTAGCCCTTTCCTCCTTTAACCCGAGATATGAACCTAGGTAAAAGTAAATTAATCCCATTTCTGTCATTATTCTTAGTATTTTAGAATTTTGTTTATGTTTTTTACCCATTATCTCTCTGAATTTTTTCACCCTGTTTTGTGCCCCCACCCAGAACCCCTAGACCCCCCAGACCGTCCCTCCCCCCACCCCTCACCCCTGATCCCAACCCTGCCACCCGCCCCTGCCCGCCCCCCTCCCTCCCTCTCTCCCGCCTTCAGGAAGTGCCCAGACCGCACATCGGTCTGTAGGCGGAGATGGAGAGCGGTTTGCCAACACCGTGAATCCCTTATACACACCATGCTATCTTTTTGAGGGATAGCCCTATCAGTGAGGATTTATCATAGAAAAGCGGCCTTTAGGAAGGGGAAGTGAGGAAAGGATAGCGATCTGATAGTTTTTCAGAGCCCTGACATGCCAGACACAAAGACATAAAGATATCTCAATATCCCCCCCCCAACAGCACATCACTCTTCTCCCCAATCCTATAGGGTACTAAGGCATCAGCCCAGCCAGAAACTCTTGAGCCTTTACTTCAGATGTGAAGAACTTTGTTGACCCTTGCCAAACTACCTTCAAGGAGGCAGGATTATTCAAAAACACTTTTGCCTCTTTATCCGGAAAGGGTTTTATCAGCTGGCGTAAATGCCACCTCCTCTCAACGGTGACATGGCAAAAATCAGGTCTTACAAAAAAAGAGACATCATCAACACTTCTCCTGGCCTCCGGCCTGGCTTTTTCAAACACCGCCTGTCTCAGGAGAAAGTTACCAAACAAAACCAATATGGCTCTTGGCTTTGAACCTTCCCTAACTGGATTTCTCAAAGTAAAGGGTGTCCTATGTACTTGCTGGACCTCTTGTTGCCAGTTCCAGTCTTTAAGTTCCGGGAAGGCTCGTCGGAAAAGATCCAGCACATAAGTCCGAATATCTAATCCCTCCTTCCCTTCAGGAACTCCCAGGACCCTCAGATTATTTCGCCGCTGACGGTTCTCACTTTCTTCCAATTTCCATTGGATATCAATGATTCGTTCCTCTTGTTCCTTAGATTGGATAAGTTTTTCGGTTACTTCCGTCTCAACATTGCTGACTCTAGTTTCAAGCTCCGTAAGCCGTTTGCCAATAGTGTTACATGATTTTGTCAGCTTCCTAACTGCGCCCCGGACTTTCCGTGCCGCACTCTGCGCTTTGCAGGCATCTGCCCGTGTCTCGTCTCGGTGTTGCATTATTGTCTGCAGGACAGTTTCCAATGTCGGGGCATGCATGCCAGAAGTATCCTGGGGTGCTACGTTTTGAGTGAGGTTAATTGAGTCAGTTAGTGAATAATCCCATTTCAGGCTTGCTGTCCTTTGCGTATGGAGCCCAATTTTCTTACCACCAACCCGACGGGCAGTCATATAGAGAGAGTCTCCTGCTTTCTCCAAATCACTTTCATTTTCGTTTTCACTCGATATAATTGAGGATCCAGAGTCATTACCTGACCACTCAGGGCCATCAGACAAGGAGAAGAAACAGTCATTGGGGTCTATTTCCACTTCAGGGTTTATAAGCGGTGCCCCCTGCCCCTGAATTTGGGAGTTTGACTGTATCGTGGGGCTCCCTGATACTGCCAATACTACTGTCTCTATCTCAGTTGTGACTGGCCTGGTACTTTTAGTAGCCTCAATAGTCTCCCCTTGACTAATCTTCTGTTTTCCCTCATTTTCCCCATTTTGTTCTGGCAATCTCCCACTGTGTCTCAGTTTGTCTTCCTTTATGCCTTCTGATACATTGGCGTATTGCCTTGGCTCAGTACTTACTATCAGTCTCCCAACAGATGATTCATCAGCCAGGCCGTCCTCTCCAATCGCTGAGTCGTTCCCCGGTCCTGATTCGTGGAGGGGAGCCTCCTCTTCAGCCTCAGCAGTGCCTGCACCCGTTGCGATATTCTCAGACTGTTTGTCACTGGAGGCACGCAGCATTTCGAGCACTGAGCCCCCCGGCACACGCCGTCCAGACGAGGTCCCGCCTCTTCCCCTTACTGAAGCCGAAACCGGCTCTCTCTCTTTCCCCGAAGCTGGCTTCGATGTCAACGGCGTCCGCCGGCCGCCCCATTTCCCCTCGGAGCCTGCAGGGTCCGCCGTCGCATCCGTCCTTCCCTTTGCAGAACTGGCCACTTTGGGAGCCATTCGGGCAGTCACCCTTCGCCTACAACACCAACAGCCAGCAGATGCAAGAGCTCGCTCCACCAGCCTTCTTAATTCCGCGATGTATTCCTGCGGCTGCCCTTCCCCGGAGCCGCCTTTGGGTCCCAAGCCAGTATCCTCCGCAGTATCGGAGCCCCCAGCGTTGAAAAGCATTAGGCAGGTAAGTGCCGTTTATTTTTCCTCCTTTTGGTTGGTCTCCCCACGCTGTCAGAGACTTAGTTCACGGTGCTCATTTGGCAGGTCCGCTCCTACAGCCTCAAGCGGCCGCCATCTTGCTTCCCCCGGATCGAACACCTTTTTCTTTAGTTACAACATATATTTCCTTAGCATAATAGCCCCTTTCTCAATATTTCAATTTTGTATTATTCCACTATAACAAAACATCTTTACTGTATTTCCTTTTTTCATTGTTGTCATTTCATTTTGCACAGGCAAAAGCCTATTTAAATTGATTATGCTTAAAAGAATATTTATTCAGTTTGGAATTGGATGGAGTGACAGTCAGAAACTGAGAGAGGAGTGTTGTATCATGTTTATAATTAAGTCTGAAAACTTTTGAAGAATTTGCAAGAGAAGAAAAGCTTTTCAAGAATAATCAGCAGATCTTGCTCTGAGACATGCTTGTAATAAAACTAGAACTGCTACTAAATCACTCCATCATAAAAAAGGTTGTTTGAGGGTAGAATTAAAAATATTTTGAAGCTGGCAAGCAGCCATTGTTGCGTGACTTGAAAGATGAGCTTTTCTATTATATACATTTTTCAAATCCCTGCTTATACCTCTCTGTTAATCAATTAAATTGTGATGATATCTGCAACACACCCCACCAACACATTTGATAACCTCAATGTGACCATGACATGAGTGCTCATGAACATTTTCCCAGGGGGTCAAAACGTATGGTCTGTGGTGTGACAGTGGGCCGCATTGATGCCTGCAGGTTGGTGGGTCATGGGGGCTGTAAGGTTGGCATCAGGGGAGTGAAACATGAAGATGGTGTGAACCGTGAGTCATAGAGATAAATCTGCTGTTGCACTTGGCAGCTTTAGGGTGGTCTTCCCCCAAACATTCAGTTTTGCTGAATTCGTTTTGATGCAGTTGAAGTGGGGGGGGCTTCAAAGAAGGGCTTTGAAGTGCACAGAGTACCTCCCTTCCTGCCCTAGTTCCAGACTCACTACAGGGGAGTATGCAGCCCTTTGTGTGGGGACATGACACTGCCTATTCAGGTGTAAGTGTGAGGCTGTGCCCAGCTCCTCCCTCCCATCCTGCCAAGATGAGCCATCAAGGCCCATCAAGTCACATCTAAGGTCCCATTGTGAGTGGTTTTCTAGAGGGAATGCACAAAGTCCAGCTGTCACCCACCCTAGATGTGTATTGGAGACAGGTATAGTGGGCTAAGAGCAGAAAAATGCCATCTTTCTAAAAGTTTCATTTTTGAACTTGGAATGATAAATTTGACTTTACTATTAAAGAGGATTTATCATTACAAATCGATAGGTATTAAACATGATAGATCTACTCCCTCTCAGTCAGGAATTCCAGCTTTTTAAGTGCAATGAGGAATCTCCAATGCTATCTAATGAGAGGGGTAAGCGTCACAGTAGTGAAAAATGAATTTGGGATATTTTCACTACCAGGGTATTTAAAACTTAAAAGTACATGTCTACCTTTTAAGTACATAGCACCATGCATTATGGGCTTCCTAGGACCTACCTTAGTGGTATCTTATATGTAAAAAAAAAAAATGAGAGTTTAAGGCTTGCCAAGGGGGTTTTAAAGGCCAAGCCTACATGGCAGTGCAAACTGCAGATACAGGCTCTGCAGTGGCAGGCATGAGACATGTTTAACGGGCTACTTAAGTGGGTGGCACAATCAGTGCTGCAGGCCCACTAGTACCATTTAATTTACTGCCCCTGGGCACATGAAGTACACTTTACTAGGGACTTATAGGTAAATTAAGTATGCCAATTGTGGATAAGTCCATCAAACCATGTTTAGGGGAGTGAGAACAAACACTTTAGCACTGGTTATCAGTGGTAAACTGTGCAAAACCAAAGGGGATGATGGACGGAGTGTTGAACATTGCAAGCACTCACCCCCAGTCAACTGATCTGGGTTTAATCCATCATCATTCTTTAGCTCACTCCGCCACCCCAGTTCAGACATGGCCATATGCAAATCAGTCTGACCCTGTGCCTCATGGGAACAGTCCAGCCCGAACTGCCAAGCCATGTCTTTCCTGGACCGGAAACAAGCATCCTGGGACCGGTTTCGGGCTCACAGCCCTCATCAGCCAGGCTATCTTGAATCCAGTGGCAAAGTGAGCAAGGGACCCACGTCTGGGCATACCCTGCCAACTTAGGGCGAACAATGCAAAACCAAAGGGGAGGATGGACGGAGTGTTGAACATTGCAAGCACTCACCCCCAGTCAACTGATCTGGGTTTAATCCATCATCATTCTTTAGCTCACTCCGCCACCCCAGTTCAGACATGGCCATATGCAAATCAGTCTGACCCTGTGCCTCATGGGAACAGTCCAGCCCGAACTGCCAAGCCATGTCTTCCCTGGACCGGAAACAAGCATCCTGGGACCGGTTTCGGGCTCACAGCCCTCATCAGCCAGGCTATATTGAATTCAGTGGCAAAGTGAGCAAGGGACCCACGTCTGGGCATGCCCTGCCAACTTAGGGCGAACAATGCAAAACCAAAGGGGATGATGGACGGAGTGTTGAACATTGCAAGCAGTCACCTCCAGTCAACTGATCTGGGTTTAATCCATCATCATTCTTTAGCTCACTCCACCACCCCAGTTCAGACATGGCCAAATGCAAATCAGTTTGACCCTGTGCCTCATGGGAACAGTCCAGCCGAACTGCCAAGCCATGTCTTCCCTGGACCGGAAACAAGCATCCTGGGACCGGTTTCGGGCTCACAGCCCTCATCAGCCAGGCTATCTTGAATCCAGTGGCAAAGTGAGCAAGGGACCCACGTCTGGGCATACCCTGCCAACTTAGGGCGAACAATGCAAAACCAAAGGGGATGATGGACGGAGTGTTGAACATTGCAAGCACTCACCCCCAGTCAACTGATCTGGGTTTAATCCATCATCATTCTTTAGCTCACTCCGCCACCCCAGTTCAGACATGGCCATATGCAAATCAGTCTGACCCTGTGCCTCATGGGAACAGTCCAGCCCGAACTGCCAAGCCATGTCTTTCCTGGACCGGAAAGAAGCATCCGGGGACCGGTTTCGGGCTCACAGCCCTCATCAGCCAGGCTATCTTGAATCCAGTGGCAAAGTGAGCAAGGGACCCACGTCTGGGCATACCCTGCCAACTTAGGGCGAACAATGCAGAACCAAAGGGGATGATGGACGGAGTGTTGAACATTGCAAGCACTCACCCCCAGTCAACTGATCTGGGTTTAATCCATCATCATTCTTTAGCTCACTCCGCCACCCCAGTTCAGACATGGCCATATGCAAATCAGTCTGACCCTGTGCCTCATGGGAACAGTCCAGCCCGAACTGCCAAGCCATGTCTTCCCTGGACCGGAAACAAGCATCCTGGGACCGGTTTCGGGCTCACAGCCCTCATCAGCCAGGCTATCTTGAATCCAGTGGCAAAGTGAGCAAGGGACCCACGTCTGGGCATACCCTGCCAACTTAGGGCGAACAATGCAAAACCAAAGGGGAGGATGGACGGAGTGTTGAACATTGCAAGCACTCACCCCCAGTCAACTGATCTGGGTTTAATCCATCATCATTCTTTAGCTCACTCCGCCACCCCAGTTCAGACATGGCCATATGCAAATCAGTCTGACCCTGTGCCTCATGGGAACAGTCCAGCCCGAACTGCCAAGCCATGTCTTCCCTGGACCGGAAACAAGCATCCTGGGACCGGTTTCGGGCTCACAGCCCTCATCAGCCAGGCTATATTGAATTCAGTGGCAAAGTGAGCAAGGGACCCACGTCTGGGCATGCCCTGCTAACTTAGGGCGAACAATGCAAAACCAAAGGGGATGATGGACGGAGTGTTGAACATTGCAAGCAGTCACCTCCAGTCAACTGATCTGGGTTTAATCCATCATCATTCTTTAGCTCACTCCACCACCCCAGTTCAGACATGGCCAAATGCAAATCAGTTTGACCCTGTGCCTCATGGGAACAGTCCAGCCGAACTGCCAAGCCATGTCTTCCCTGGACCGGAAACAAGCATCCTGGGACCGGTTTCGGGCTCACAGCCCTCATCAGCCAGGCTATCTTGAATCCAGTGGCAAAGTGAGCAAGGGACCCACGTCTGGGCATACCCTGCCAACTTAGGGCGAACAATGCAAAACCAAAGGGGATGATGGACGGAGTGTTGAACATTGCAAGCACTCACCCCCAGTCAACTGATCTGGGTTTAATCCATCATCATTCTTTAGCTCACTCCGCCACCCCAGTTCAGACATGGCCATATGCAAATCAGTCTGACCCTGTGCCTCATGGGAACAGTCCAGCCCGAACTGCCAAGCCATGTCTTTCCTGGACCGGAAAGAAGCATCCGGGGACCGGTTTCGGGCTCACAGCCCTCATCAGCCAGGCTATCTTGAATCCAGTGGCAAAGTGAGCAAGGGACCCACGTCTGGGCATACCCTGCCAACTTAGGGCGAACAATGCAGAACCAAAGGGGATGATGGACGGAGTGTTGAACATTGCAAGCACTCACCCCCAGTCAACTGATCTGGGTTTAATCCATCATCATTCTTTAGCTCACTCCGCCACCCCAGTTCAGACATGGCCATATGCAAATCAGTCTGACCCTGTGCCTCATGGGAACAGTCCAGCCCGAACTGCCAAGCCATGTCTTCCCTGGACCGGAAACAAGCATCCTGGGACCGGTTTCGGGCTCACAGCCCTCATCAGCCAGGCTATCTTGAATCCAGTGGCAAAGTGAGCAAGGGACCCACGTCTGGGCATACCCTGCCAACTTAGGGCGAACAATGCAAAACCAAAGGGGAGGATGGACGGAGTGTTGAACATTGCAAGCACTCACCCCCAGTCAACTGATCTGGGTTTAATCCATCATCATTCTTTAGCTCACTCCGCCACCCCAGTTCAGACATGGCCATATGCAAATCAGTCTGACCCTGTGCCTCATGGGAACAGTCCAGCCCGAACTGCCAAGCCATGTCTTCCCTGGACCGGAAACAAGCATCCTGGGACCGGTTTCGGGCTCACAGCCCTCATCAGCCAGGCTATATTGAATTCAGTGGCAAAGTGAGCAAGGGACCCACGTCTGGGCATGCCCTGCCAACTTAGGGCGAACAATGCAAAACCAAAGGGGATGATGGACGGAGTGTTGAACATTGCAAGCAGTCACCTCCAGTCAACTGATCTGGGTTTAATCCATCATCATTCTTTAGCTCACTCCACCACCCCAGTTCAGACATGGCCAAATGCAAATCAGTTTGACCCTGTGCCTCATGGGAACAGTCCAGCCGAACTGCCAAGCCATGTCTTCCCTGGACCGGAAACAAGCATCCTGGGACCGGTTTCGGGCTCACAGCCCTCATCAGCCAGGCTATCTTGAATCCAGTGGCAAAGTGAGCAAGGGACCCACGTCTGGGCATACCCTGCCAACTTAGGGCGAACAATGCAAAACCAAAGGGGATGATGGACGGAGTGTTGAACATTGCAAGCACTCACCCCCAGTCAACTGATCTGGGTTTAATCCATCAACATTCTTTAGCTCACTCCACCACCCCAGTTCAGACATGGCCATATGCAAATCAGTCTGACCCTGTGCCTCATGGGAACAGTCCAGCCCGAACTGCCAAGCCATGTCTTCCCTGGACCGGAAAGAAGCATCCTGGGACCGGTTTCGGGCTCACAGCCCTCATCAACCAGGCTATCTTGAATCCAGTGGCAAAGTGAGCAAGGGACCCACGTCTGGGCATACCCTGCCAACTTAGGGCGAACAATGCAAAACCAAAGGGGATGATGGACGGAGTGTTGAACATTGCAAGCACTCACCCCCAGTCAACTGATCTGGGTTTAATCCATCATCATTCTTTAGCTCACTCCGCCACCCCAGTTCAGACATGGCCATATGCAAATCAGTCCGACCCTGTGCCTCATGGGAACAGTCCAGCCCGAACTGCCAAGCCATGTCTTCCCTGGACCGGAAAGAAGCATCCTGGGACCGATTTCGGGCTCAGAGCCCTCATCAGCCAGGCTATCTTGAATCCAGTGGCAAAGTGAGCAAGGTAAACTCAGTGGTAAACTGCACAGAGTCCTAAGGCCTGATCCGAAGTCTCAGAGACATAAAAGACTTCCAACCACCCTGCTCCTACACCTGGACCATTAGAGGTGGGCCTAAGGTATTTTGCCTCAGCACCGACCCATCCTCTGCTGCGAGAGCAGAATCAATGCATTGCCGCAATTGTGGGAGCAGAGCCGGCGGATTTGCTTCAGAGCCATCACATCACTCTTGGAACCGAAGGATGGCTGCTGTTGCTTGGAGAAACCCAATGCATCGCATCTTGGAAACAGTGCATCGCCCTCGGAACCGATGCATCTTCTACTGCGGAAGCAGAGTCGATGCATTCCCTTGGGAACCAGCGCATTGCACTTGGAACCGATGCATCTACATGTTGCTTGGAGAAACGACACATCGCCTTCGCAGTGTGGACCGTTGGCGCTTCACCTCTTCTGCACCCCGCATCTCATTGTTGCATCGACGCATCAAGATACTTTTGCAGCAGGCCAAACCTGGTCCCTGTATCTGACATGCAATCCATCACGGTTAGCCTGAACCTTTGACTTTGTCCTGGTCCAGCGCGAACAGATCTCCCAAAAAGTCCCTCATTACTTTTAAGTGCTATTTTCACTTTTATTCTCTGCAAAATTTAATCTGAAGTTGTACTTATTGTATTTTCGTCATTTTGGTCTTGTTTCATTTATACAATTGAGTACTATTTGTCTAACCTAGTGTAGAGTCTTTTTGTAGTGTTCTCACTGTGTTACTGTTTGAAGCGTTGCACAAATACTTTACAAATTGCCTCTTAAATTAAGCCTGACTGCTCTGTGCCAAGCTACAGGAGGGTGAGCACAGGTTAATTTAGGGTGTGTTGTTGACTTACCCTGACTAGGATTATGGCTCCTGCTTGTGCATGGTGCATACCTTTGCAAAGCAGAAACCCAAATTCTAACATTGGTGATCAGTGGTGAGAATAGGACTTGTGTTTGTCTAGTGCCATGCAATGATTTGGTGTACACGACTATTCCAAATCTAAACAGGAAGGGGTGGGAGCACACTGCTTCACCTCCCAGCACAGTTCGCCCCTTAGCATTATGCTAAATGCAGTTTGTAATACATGCTTACTTGAGATTTTACTGGAGTGTTCTGCCAAAGTTGGTGCAGGTTAGTGCTGTACATCTCTAGACACGTGTTTCTGGATTTCATCCGTCATCAGTAGAGATAAAAACGAATTTTATATGGGGTTGCTGAGCAGGCTGCCACAATCCTTACAGGTCTCAGTACCTCTCACAGGTGCACAGGTGCATCTCAACAAGCTCGTCAGCTCAATGGCGCAAGGGAGCCTTTTCAAAACAGGAAGGGGTGGGAGCACACTGCTTCACCTCCCAGCACAGTTCGCCCCTTAGCATTATGGTAAATGCAGTTCGTAATACCTGCTTACTTGAGATTTTACTGGAGTGTTCCACCAAAGTTGGTGCAGGTTAGTGCTGTACATCTCTAGACACGTGTTTCTGGATTTCATCCGTCATCAGTAGAGATAAAAACGAATTTTTTATGGGGTTGCTGAGCAGGCTGCCACAATCCTTACAGGTCTCAGTACCTCTCACAGGCGCACAGGTTCATCTCCACAAGCTCGTCAGCTCAATGGCTCAAGAGAGCCTTTTCAAAACAGGAAGGGGTGGGAGCACACTGCTTCACCTCCCAGCACAGTTCGCCCCTTAGCATTATGGTAAATGCAGTTCGTAATACATGCTTACTTGAGATTTTACTGGAGTGTTCCACCAAAGTTGGTGCAGGTTAGTGCTGTACATCTCTAGACACGTGTTTCTGGATTTCATCCGTCATCAGTAGAGATAAAAACGAATTTTATATGGGGTTGCTGAGCAGGCTGCCACAATCCTTACAGGTCTCAGTACCTCTCACAGGCGCACTGGTGCATCTCCACAAGCTCGTCAGCTCAATGGCTCAAGGGAGCCTTTTCAAAACAGGAAGGGGTGGGAGCACACTGCTTCACCTCCCAGCACAGTTCGCCCCTTAGCATTATGGTAAATGCAGTTCGTAATGCATGCTTACTTGAGATTTTACTGGAGTGTTCCACCAAAGTTGGTGCAGGTTAGTGCTGTACATCTCTAGACACGTGTTTCTGGATTTCATCCGTCATCAGTAGAGATAAAAACGAATTTTATATGGGGTTGCTGAGCAGGCTGCCACAATCCTTACAGGTCTCAGTACCTCTCACAGGCGCACAGGTGCATCTCCACAAGCTCGTCAGCTCAATGGCTCAAGGGAGCCTTTTCAAAACAGGAAGGGGTGGGAGCACACTGCTTCACCTCCCAGCACAGTTCGCCCCTTAGCATTATGGTAAATGCAGTTCGTAATACATGCTTACTTGAGATTTTACTGGAGTGTTCCACCAAGGTTGGTGCAGGTAAGTGCTGTACATCTCTAGACACGTGTTTCTGGATTTCATCCGTCATCAGTAGAGATAAAAACGAATTTTATATGGGGTTGCTGAGCAGGCTGCCACAATCCTTACAGGTCTCAATACCTCTCACAGGCGCACAGGTGCATCTCCACAAGCTCGTCAGCTCAATGGCTAAAGGGAGCCTTTTCAAAACAGGAAGGGGTGGGAGCACACTGCTTCACCTCCCAGCACAGTTCGCCCCTTAGCATTATGGTAAATGCAGTTCGTAATGCATGCTTACTTGAGATTTTACTGGAGTGCTCCACCAAAGTTGGTGCAGGTTAGTGCTGTACATCTCTAGACACGTGTTTCTGGATTTCATCCGTCATCAGTAGAGATAAAAACGAATTTTATATGGGGTTGCTGAGCAGGCTTCACAATCTTTACAGGTCTCAGTACCTCTCACAGGCGCACAGGTGCATCTCCACAAGCTCGTCAGCTCAATGGCTCAAGGGAGCCTTTTCAAAACAGGAAGGGGTGGGAGCACACTGCTTTACCTCCCAGCACAGTTCGCCCCTTAGCATTATGGTAAATGCAGTTCGTAATGCATGCTTACTTGAGATTTTACTGGAGTGTTCCACCAAAGTTGGTGCAGGTTAGTGCTGTACATCTCTAGACACGTGTTTCTGGATTTCATCCGTCATCAGTAGAGATAAAAACGAATTTTATATGGGGTTGCTGAGCAGGCTGCCACAATCCTTACAGGTCTCAGTACCTCTCACAGGCGCACAGGTGCATCTCCACAAGCTCGTCAGCTCAATGGCTCAAGGGAGCCTTTTCAAAACAGGAAGGGTGGGAGCACACTGCTTCACCTCCCAGCACAGTTCGCCCCTTAGCATTATGGTAAATGCAGTTCGTAATACATGCTTACTTGAGATTTTACTGGAGTGTTCCGCCAAGGTTGGTGCAGGTTAGTGCTGTACATCTCTAGACACGTGTTTCTGGATTTCATCCGTCATCAGTAGAGATAAAAACGAATTTTATATGGGGTTGCTGAGCAGGCTGCCACAATCCTTACAGGTCTCAGTACCTCTCACAGGCGCACAGGTGCATCTCCACAAGCTCGTCAGCTCAATGGCTCAAGGGAGCCTTTTCAAAACAGGAAGGGGTGGGAGCACACTGCTTCACCTCCCAGCACAGTTCGCCCCTTAGCATTATGGTAAATGCAGTTCGTAATGCATGCTTACTTGAGATTTTACTGGAGTGTTCCACCAAAGTTGGTGCAGGTTAGTGCTGTACATCTCTAGACACGTGTTTCTGGATTTCATCCGTCATCAGTAGAGATAAAAACGAATTTTATATGGGGTTGCTGAGCAGGCTGCCACAATCCTTACAGGTCTCAGTACCTCTCACAGGCGCACAGGTGCATCTCCACAAGCTTGTCAGCTCAATGGCTCAAGGGAGCCTTTTCAAAACAGGAAGGGGTGGGAGCACACTGCTTCACCTCCCAGCACAGTTCGCCCCTTAGCATTATGGTAAATGCAGTTCGTAATACATGCTTACTTGAGATTTTACTGGAGTGTTCCACCAAAGTTGGTGCAGGTTAGTGCTGTACATCTCTAGACACGTGTTTCTGGATTTCATCCGTCATCAGTAGAGATAAAAACGAATTTTATATGGGGTTGCTGAGCAGGCTGCCACAATCCTTACAGGTCTCAGTACCTCTCACAGGCGCACAGGTGCATCTCCACAAGCTCGTCAGATCAATGGCTCAAGGGAGCCTTTTCAAAACAGGAAGGGGTGGGAGCTCACTGCTTCACCTCCCAGCACAGTTCGCCCCTTAGCATTATGGTAAATGCAGTTTGTAATACATGCTTACTTGAGATTTTACTGGAGTGTTCCACCAAAGTTGGTGCAGGTTAGTGCTGTACATCTCTAGACATGTGTTTCTGGATTTCATCCGTCATCAGTAGAGATAAAAACGAAGTTTATATGGGGTTGCTGAGCAGGATGCCACAGTCCTTACAGGTCTCAGTACCTCTCACAGGCGCACAGGTGCATCTCCACAAGCTCGTCAGCTCAATGGCTCAAGGGAGCCTTTTCAAAACAGGAAGGGGTGGGAGCACACTGCTTCACCTCCCAGCACAGTTCGCCCCTTAGCATTATGGTAAATGCAGTTCGTAATACATGCTTACTTGAGATTTTACTGGAGTGTTCCACCAAAGTTGGTGCAGGTTAGTGCTGTACATCTCTAGACACGTTTTTCTGGATTTCATCCGTCATCAGTAGAGATAAAAACGAATTTTATATTGGGTTGCTGAGCAGGCTGCCACAATCCTTACAGGTCTCAGTACCTCACAGGCGCACAGGTGCATCTCCACAAGCTCGTCAGCTCAATGGCTTAAGGGAGCCTTTTCAAAACAGGAAGGGGTGGGAGCACACTGCTTCACCTCCCAGCACAGTTCACCCCTTAGCATTATGGTAAATGCAGTTCGTAATACATGCTTACTTGAGATTTTACTGGAGTGTTCCACCAAAGTTGGTGCAGGTTAGTGCTGTACATCTCTAGACACGTGTTTCTGGATTTCATCCGTCATCAGTAGAGATAAAAACGAATTTTATATGGGGTTGCTGAGCAGGCTGCCACAATCCTTACAGGTCTCAGTACCTCTCACAGGCGCACAGGTGCATCTCCACAAGCTTGTCAGCTCAATGGCTCAAGGGAGCCTTTTCAAAACAGGAAGGGGTGGGAGCACACTGCTTCACCTCCCAGCACAGTTCGCCCCTTAGCATTATGGTAAATGCAGTTCGTAATGCATGCTTACTTGAGATTTTACTGGAGTGTTCCACCAAAGTTGGTGCAGGTTAGTGCTGTACATCTCTAGACACGTGTTTCTGGATTTCATCCGTCATCAGTAGAGATAAAAACGAATTTTATATGGGGTTGCTGAGCAGGCTGCCACAATCCTTACAGGTCTCAGTACCTCTCACAGGCGCACAGGTGCATCTCCACAAGCTTGTCAGCTCAATGGCTCAAGGGAGCCTTTTCAAAACAGGAAGGGGTGGGAGCACACTGCTTCACCTCCCAGCACAGTTCGCCCCTTAGCATTATGGTAAATGCAGTTCGTAATACATGCTTACTTGAGATTTTACTGGAGTGTTCCACCAAAGTTGGTGCAGGTTAGTGCTGTACATCTCTAGACACGTGTTTCTGGATTTCATCCGTCATCAGTAGAGATAAAAACGAATTTTATATGGGGTTGCTGAGCAGGCTGCCACAATCCTTACAGGTCTCAGTACCTCTCACAGGCGCACAGGTGCATCTCCACAAGCTCGTCAGATCAATGGCTCAAGGGAGCCTTTTCAAAACAGGAAGGGGTGGGAGCTCACTGCTTCACCTCCCAGCACAGTTCGCCCCTTAGCATTATGGTAAATGCAGTTTGTAATACATGCTTACTTGAGATTTTACTGGAGTGTTCCACCAAAGTTGGTGCAGGTTAGTGCTGTACATCTCTAGACATGTGTTTCTGGATTTCATCCGTCATCAGTAGAGATAAAAACGAAGTTTATATGGGGTTGCTGAGCAGGCTGCCACAGTCCTTACAGGTTTCAGTACCTCTCACAGGCGCACAGGTGCATCTCCACAAGCTCGTCAGCTCAATGGCTCAAGGGAGCCTTTTCAAAACAGGAAGGGGTGGGAGCACACTGCTTCACCTCCCAGCACAGTTCGCCCCTTAGCATTATGGTAAATGCAGTTCGTAATACATGCTTACTTGAGATTTTACTGGAGTGTTCCACCAAAGTTGGTGCAGGTTAGTGCTGTACATCTCTAGACACGTTTTTCTGGATTTCATCCGTCATCAGTAGAGATAAAAACGAATTTTATATTGGGTTGCTGAGCAGGCTGCCACAATCCTTACAGGTCTCAGTACCTCACAGGCGCACAGGTGCATCTCCACAAGCTCGTCAGCTCAATGGCTTAAGGGAGCCTTTTCAAAACAGGAAGGGGTGGGAGCACACTGCTTCACCTCCCAGCACAGTTCACCCCTTAGCATTATGGTAAATGCAGTTCGTAATACATGCTTACTTGAGATTTTACTGGAGTGTTCCACCAAAGTTGGTGCAGGTTAGTGCTGTACATCTCTAGACACGTGTTTCTGGATTTCATCCGTCATCAGTAGAGATAAAAACGAATTTTATATGGGGTTGCTGAGCAGGCTGCCACAATCCTTACAGGTCTCAGTACCTCTCACAGGCGCACAGGTGCATCTCCACAAGCTCGTCAGATCAATGGCTCAAGGGAGCCTTTTCAAAACAGGAAGGGGTGGGAGCACACTGCTTCACCTCCCAGCACAGTTCGCCCCTTAGCATTATGGTAAATGCAGTTTGTAATACATGCTTACTTGAGATTTTACTGGAGTGTTCCACCAAAGTTGGTGCAGGTTAGTGCTGTACATCTCTAGACATGTGTTTCTGGATTTCATCCGTCATCAGTAGAGATAAAAACGAAGTTTATATGGGGTTGCTGAGCAGGCTGCCACAATCCTTACAGGTCTCAGTACCTCTCACAGGCGCACAGGTGCATCTCCACAAGCTCGTCAGCTCAATGGCTCAAGGGAGCCTTTTCAAAACAGGAAGGGGTGGGAGCACACTGCTTCACCTCCCAGCACAGTTCGCCCCCTTAGCATTATGGTAAATGCAGTTCGTAATACATGCTTACTTGAGATTTTACTGGAGTGTTCCACCAAAGTTGGTGCAGGTTAGTGCTGTACATCTCTAGACACGTTTTCTGGATTTCATCCGTCATCAGTAGAGATAAAAACGAATTTTATATTGGGTTGCTGAGCAGGCTGCCACAATCCTTACAGGTCTCAGTACCTCACAGGCGCACAGGTGCATCTCCACAAGCTCGTCAGTTCAATGGCTTAAGGAGCCTTTTCAAAACAGGAAGGGGTGGGAGCACACTGCTTCACCTCCCAGCACAGTTCGCCCCTTAGCATTATGGTAAATGCAGTTCGTAATACATGCTTACTTGAGATTTTACTGGAGTGTTCCACCAAAGTTGGTGCAGGTTAGTGCTGTACATCTCTAGACACGTGTTTCTGGATTTCATCCGTCATCAGTAGAGATAAAAACGAATTTTATATGGGGTTGCTGAGCAGGCTGCCACAATCCTTTCAGGTCTCAGTATCTTTCAGAGGCGCACAGGTGCATCTCCACAAGCTCGTCAGCTCAATGGCTCAAGGGAGCCTTTTCAAAACAGGAAGGGGTGGGAGCACACTGCTTCACCTCCCAGCACAGTTACCATAATGCTAAGGGGCGAACTGTGCTGGGAGGTCAGCAGTGTGCTCCCACCCCTTCCTGTTTGAAAAGGCTCCCTTGAGCCATTGAGCTGACGAGCTTGTGGAGATGCTCCTGTGCGCCTGTGAGAGGTACTGAGACCTGTAAGAATTGTGGCAGCCTGCTCAGCAACCCCAGATGAAAATCGTTTTTTGATCTCTACTGATGAAGGATAAAATCCAGAAACACATGTGTCTAGAGATGTACATCACTAACCTGCACCAACTTTGGTGGAACACTCCAGCAAAATACCAAGTAAGCATGCACTACAAACTGCATTTACCATAATGCTAAGGGGTGAACGGTGCTGGGAGGTCAGCAGTGTGCTCCACCCTTCCTGTTTGAAAAGGCTCCCTGAGCCATTGAGCTAACGAGCTTGTGGAGATGCACCTGTGCGCCTGTGAGAGGTACTGAGACCTGTAAGAATTGTGGCAGCCTGCTCAGCAACCCCAGATGAAAATCGTTTTTTGATCTCTACTGATGACGGATAAAATCCAGAAACACATGTGTCTAGAGATGTACAGCACTAACCTGCACCAACTTTGGTGGAACACTCCAGCAAAATACCAAGTAAGCATGCACTACAAACTGCATTTACCATAATGCTAAGGGGCGAACAGTGCTGGGAGGTCAGCAGTGTGCTCCCACCCCTTCCTGTTATTCCAAATCTAAGACCAAACGTAGGCATTACATTGTAGTGCCTTTACAACACAGTCAGTACCACGACTGCAATGTTACCACGAGTTCCGTTACAACACAAGTCATTACACCTTCCCTACTGATACACCTACTGGAGTTGGAATAGTAATTTAAACTATTCCAAAGTCCAGTGCTTCCCTAAAACAAGTCATTGCAATGACTTGCATTGTAATGGAACTCGTGGTAATGACACAATTGTGGTATGACTGCATTGTTAAGCCATGAGTAGTTTTGGCATGTGTGGAAACAGATGCTATTCCTCTCTCTGTGCTTCTGCATCGCTCTTGTTCCTGTCTTCGCCTTGCTTTTTGCCCTGTTTTATGAGTGCCTTCTCCTTGCTTTTCCTTCATTTTCATTGCTTTCTTCTTGTTTTTTCATTTTCCCCAGTTTTTTTGGGTGCCTTCTCCTTGCTTTCCCTTCATTTTCATTGCTTTCTCCATGCTTTGTACCAATTTTGTTGTTTGCCTTCTCCTTGCTTCCCCTAGTTTAAAAATAGCACTGAGACCGTCATGGGTGTTTTGCTGTGCCTTATAAATCTTTGATTGATTGATTGATGGGCAGAGGCCCACTAGATCCCCACAGATGATGAGGAGGAAGTGTTGGATACTGAGGACGAACTGGAGCAAGACCTACCTGAGAGACTTAAACTGCAACTTGTTAAGGAATTGCAGTCCGTCCCCGTGCAGGGAGCAGTGTGTCTTCAAGGAATCTGTCTCCAGAGGAGCTGGAGGTCAGGAGGGAGGAGAGATAATTAAAGTTGGAGCTTGCCAAATTAGAGAAGGGGCAAGCTTTGGAGGAGTGAAGGATGGCCCATGAGCTCAGTCTCAGAAAGCTGGATCTCAGAACTAAACAGATGGACTCTAGTAGTAATGGAGAAGGAAGGGTCCACATACCAAAGGATTTGGTGCCCAGTTATGTGGTGGAGCATAACATTGATAAGGGGTTTGCAGCATCTGAAGTAGCTCTAAGGGATCACAAGGTTCCTGAGGAGTCTAGAGAGTACCCTGTGGAGGTACATGATCATGGTGGGGAGGGACACACTCCTGACTGTAGAGGTATAAGACCAGACACAGTACACTCCCATGAAGGCCATACTTGTCAGTATGTTTGGATTGACCCCCTGAGAGACAGATGTTCCGGGGAATTCACAAACTTCCTAAACAGACCTGGGTAAGCTTTCTGGATTATTCCAGCAAGGCACTGAAGGGCCCGGTGAGGGACAGCAAGGTTGATTATAATGGGCTGTAGAACCTAATTATGAAGGAACACGTGCTTGATATTTGTTTTCTAGAGCTGCACCTGTACCTGTTTGATAGCAAGCTGACTGACCCCAGAAAGCTTTCTGAGGAGGAGTAGTGCCCAAGAAGGTATCCCAAAAGGGTGGTGAGGGTTCCCACCAGAAGAAAGAGGGGCGGCATGAAAAAGGAGTTCTCACAAGGCCCCCAAAACATTTATCTGAATGTCTCCCAGCTGAGGCGGATAGAGCACCAGAGGAGGGTGCGCCAGAGCCCTCTGGAGAGGACATTGCCCCCATGGGGAGCAGGGTCAAGACTGATTTGCATATGGCTGGGTCTAAACTGGAATGGTGTGGCATGCAAAAAAACAATGGATTTAACCCAGATCTGTGTTTGGGGGTGAATGTTTGATTTGTTCAGCATTCTGTCCATCATTTGTTCTTTTTGCATTTGTTGCCCTAAGTGGGAAAGGTATGCACAGACATGGGTTCCATGCTCACTACACCATCAGATTCAAGCTAGCATGGCTGATATGGGGTGATACCCTGAACTGGTCCCAGGATGCTTGTTTCTGGTCCAGGGAGGCCCTGGTCTGGCAATTGGGGCTGGATTGTTCACATGGGGAGCAGCGCCATGACTGATTTGCATATGACTGGGCCTAAACTGGAATGGAGTGGTGTGCAAAAAACAATGGATTTAACCCAGATCTGTGACTGGGGTGAATGACTGATTTGTTCAGCATTCCGTTCATCATCTGTTATTTTTGCACAAGATACCCAGAGGCCGTACCTCTGAGGACTGCCACTGCACCTGCAGTGGCTAAGGCCCTAATGGGATTTTTTGTTTACCAGAGTGGGTTTCTTCAAGGGAGTGGTTTCTGACAGAGGCACCAACCTCTTGTCTGCTTATAATCAGTCAATGTGGAAGGAGTGTGGAGTTACTCACACCCTATCACCCATAAGCCAATGAACCTGTTGAGAGGTTCAACTAGAGCCTCAAGGGCATGATCAAGGGCCAGCCTGAGGACATGAGGCATAAGTGAGATGTCCTCTTACCATGCTTGCTCTTTGCTTATAGAGAGGTACCAGAGAAGGGGGTTGGATTTAGTCCCTTAGAGCTTCTGTATGGTCAACCTGTAAGGGGGCCTCTCAGTCTGGTTAGAGAGGGGTGGGAGCAAGCTCCCAGGATGTGGTTAGCTACATGCTAGCCTTCTGGAGCCAGATGGCCACGTTTTGGAAGTAAGCTTCGAAAACTTAAAAAACAGCCGGGAGGTAATGAAGCAATGGTATAATCAGATAGCTAAATCTGTTGAACTTCAGCCTAGACAGAAAGTGTTGGAAATGGAGTCCGTGGATCCAAGGGCTCTCGAAGACCATTGGACTGAGCTTTCTGAGAATGCTGAGAGGAAGGGGAAGGTCACCTATCTGGTTGACCTCAAGACCCCAGACACCCCAAGAGGATGCTCCATTTCAATTGTCTCAAGCCACACTTTAAGGTCTGAGGTCACCATGTCGCTGGTGACAGATGGAGGGGAGGAATAGGAGATTGAACTGCTCCCTGACCTCTTAGCCTCCACATAGAAGGATGGGTCAGTGGAAGGTGTGAACCTCTCATCTACCCTGACTTCAGAACAATAGAGGAACTGTCACCAGTTACTAGGGCAGTTCTGCTTGCTGTTTTGCCTCACTTCTGGTATTACTCATCTGTGTACCCATAATGTGGACACAGGAGACAGCCTACCTGTCAAGAATACAATCTATAGGCTCTCAGACAAAGTGAGGGACAGCATCAAGGATGAGGTATCCAAGATGTTGAAGTTGGGGGTGATTGAACCCTACAGTAGCAAATGGTCCAGCCCTATGGTGCTGGTACCAAAAGCTGTCCCAACAAGCACTACACCAGACCTCTGGTTCTGTGTAGATTAAAGGGGGTTAAACTCAGTCACTAAGACTGATTCTCATCTCATCTCCCGGGCTGATGAATTGTTTGACCGGTTAGGGGCTGCCCAGTTCCTGAACACCATTGATCTTACTTCAGGGTACTGGCAGACTGTTCTAACTGAAGGAGCCAAGGAGAGGTCAGCCTTCTCCACTCCAGAGGGCCACTACTAGTTTAGAGTGATGCCCTTTGGATAAAAGAATGCCCCTGCCACCTTCCAGAGGCTGGTGAACCATGTTTTGACTGGTATGGGGGCCTTCACTGCTGCTTTCTTGGATGACTTAGCTGTCTGCTAGTGAAAAACTCCCATATTCATTTTCACTACTGTGAGGCCTACCTAACATTGGAGATTCCTTATTACACTTAATGAGCTGTAATTCCTGATTGAGAAGAAGTAGATCTGCTATGTTATGTTTAATTGCAATGAAATGGTAGTGATAATTCCTCTTTAATGATAAAGTTAAATTTATCATTACAAGTTTAAAAATGCCACTTTTAGAAAGATACAATCAAACTGAAAATGCCAATACTGACATCCTTTAACTCATTCAATTTTAACTTTCATGTTTACGTCAATGAATTTGTGTGACAATCGTTTATTCACTTTATATTCAAGAACCTTTCAGGAGAACATGGCAGCCAGATGAGAAGCTGGGTCAGGAGCTCCTGAGCTCTCTAGCCAGCTCAATTTACGAATCTTGATGAGCGCATTCTTCCCAAACTTTTAGAAGAAATTGCAGTTCTCATAATGAAGAACCATGCCAACTTGAACTTGAAGAAATTAACTAAAAACGCACAGTAATAATAGGGGGCCTCTTCATGTGCAAAAATCAAAGGCCGATGGAACAGCACCAAGAACACTGTGCGGGACCATCAGATCATCGCAGCCCTGTCAGCACTGTGTGGGCAGAAGCAGCTTCAGTGTTCCATTGTAGTCGGCGAACCATGGTTTGGGTCTCTTTCCGGGGCACAGTGGGAAGTTGTGATTGGAGCATGGTCCCGGCTCGCATTTACCGCGGTCCGATAGCAGACTGCAGGAGAAAGCGTTGAGGGGGACAACGCGCGTATGACTCTGGTAAGTGGCTGAGGCGGGGGTAAGAAACAAGCACTGGACCACGGAGCCTCATAAACTGTAGGAAGAGAGGAATTGAGCAGGAAATACACACGCTCAAAGGTGAAGGACCAAGACTGCAGACAGAAAAGGGGGGCTAGTTACTGCCTGAGGAACAGGAACTTAGTTATTAATACCGCTACTGGTACAATGTGGAAAATCCCAGTTTTAGTGCCCATAATTCACAACCAGAGACAGAAACAAGGCGCAACCCAGAGCCTGGAGTTATCCTCTTTACCATCACAAGGCAGTCCTGTAGGTACCAAGATAAAAATTACTCCCTTCCTCCGTTCCTTTTTTAAAGTTCAAGCCAAACAGGCTTCCCAAAGTCTACTTAAAGAAGACCTGCAGAAAGGAGACATACATAACACAAAGGCAGGCTTAACTATGCCGATGATCGGGGATAATTTGACAGGGTCGGAAGTCACGGTCAGTAATAGATATTGAGCCTTGGCGGTAGAAGAAGCAGACACTCTAGAATCACCTCAGGGGCAGGAAATTCAAGCAGAGTTATGAGTTGATATGCAAAAAGAGGTGCAATTCCCCCAAGGTCAAAATGAGCATACAGCATGGAAAAACTGATCGCATCCCTAATCTGGGAAATGAGGGTGAATTTTGCAACATCGGAGAGAAACCATGGGAAAATACAGGGGACATGTGAGGTGCTTGAGGCAAAAATCAATACTCTGATAGAGCGAGTATCAGTAGTAAAAGCCTACCTAGATGAACTGGGTAGGGAAGTAGAGGCAAGCCAGGAAGAGATAGAGTCATTGAGAATAAATGAGAAAGTCCTTAGAGATATAATCGAGACCACTGAAAATAATGCAAGAAGGAATAACCATGGGATCATGAATGTTCCAGAGGGGGTCAAAGGGGAAAATATTAAGAGCTTTGTGATTGATCTGAAAGAGTTTATTCCCTGGTTAGAGCAGACAATTTTAGAAGGGGATATACAGAGGGTGCATTGTGACCCCTATAAAAAGGAAATATGAGAAAGAATGCACAAATATTTCTAAGCAATTTTAAAACTTATGTTTTAACAGAGAAAATTCAAAATGAAACACTTAAAGTTGGCAGCTATACCAAAGGAGAATGGTTTTTCCAAATTTGTTCAGATATTTCAAAGGCTACGCAGCACAGGCAGTGGGAACTAGGGCAACATATTCAAGAGCTAAGGTCTCTGGGGGCGACAGCCCAGATGCGGTTTCCAGCTTCTCTAGTAATCATGTGGAAAAATCAAATGCACAATATAAGAGACCCCAAGGAGGTAGAGACTTTTACAGAACAGATCAAATGCAGCAAAGTAAATAATGTTAAAATGCCTAGAGAGTAGGAATCTCGAAAGGGGTGATCTTGATTTACCCTAGTAAGTCAGGCAGGGTTCTCCAGGGGAGGGAGGGGGTGGGTGGGACTCACAGGATCGCATTTTTGACATATGTGCACCGGGTGAGGGAGCATATGGGAGAAAAAAGAATTGTCCAATTTGTTGAAATTTGAGAAGTTCAAGATTCGAGGGGATACAGAGGGTCATCAGGGTTAATACAAACAAATTAGATGTCAGTTAACATTTTAACATGGAATGTGAACAGTCTTAGGGTCAGAAGTAGAAGGCAAAAGATCCTGGATACTTAAAGTTGGTGGATAGGGATATCATAATCCTTCAAGAAACACACTTATTAAGGGTCGAATGGGGGGAGATAATGAAGAAGCAAAGATGGGTCGATACTTTTGCCTGCACTAACCAGGCCTGCTGTGTTAAGTGGGTGGCTATTTTATTTAAGAAGTCAGCTAAAGTGACAGTAGAAGGGTTGACCACTGATCCTAAGGGGGGATGGGTCTCTGTGAAAGTTAAAATGTTTGGTAAAATATATGTCTTGGCAGGGTATTACAGCCCAAATGTAGACGACCCTTCCCCTTTGCTGTCTCTTTATAGTCAGTTTCTAGACACCACAGCCCCTATAATTCTGGGTGGAGATTTCAACTTGTTAATAGATCGAAAGGAAGATAGGCTACCTATTAGGAAAATATCTAATCTACCAAAAATGAGGGAGTGGTTGAAATGTTATATGGAAGACCTGGGGTTGGTGGATGTTTGGAAAGCCAAAAAGGTTAGAAAGCATAAGTTTACGTTTGAAATAAAAAATATTGGCATGCTTCAAGGATAGATTTTTTCTTAGTAGATAATGGTCTAAGTAAAAAGGTTAGAAAGTGGAACATTTACTGGCAGGCTTGTCTGACCACTCAGCAGTTCAAACTGAATTAATAATAGACAAGGTACACTCTACTTCGAGGTGGACGCTGGATCAAACTCTGATTTTAGACCAACAGGTCGTGGATGAATTGAAAGTGGAGGCAAAAGAATATTTTTCCCTAAATAAAATTGGAACTCCTATCCAGGTTACCTGGGACGCATATAAAACTGTTATCAGGGGAAGGCTGATCAGCTTAGCAGCCTTCAAAAACAAAAATACTAGAAACAAAATAAACCAATTAGAAAGTGAATTACAACACTTAGGCTGGGTAGCAGAAGAAGTTAATAACCCTCAAGAGTTAGTTAAAATAGAAAAGGAAATAAAAGATAAAAAGGAAGAGCTGACTAATGTTTTAGAGCTCATACTTAGAAATAAATGGGAAGCAAGCACGTTTTCACTTTATGAATATGGGGAAGGATGTGGTAAACTACTAGCTTGGAAACTCAAAACAGAACAAAACTGAAACAAGATCTTGGCTATTCAATTAGAGGATCAGATAAACCCTAACACAGAAGACTCAGAGATTGAGAAAGCCTTTACTAAGTTCTTTCAGGATCTGTACTCAGAGAACACAGTGGCCTCTGAAGACCACATCAATTGCTACCTTAAAAGGATAGTAGTTCCAACCATGTTGCAAGAGCAGAGAGATGAGCTAAACTCAGATAAAAACCAAAGAGGTGATTAGTGTGATAGGGAAGTTAAAAAAAAGGAAAGCAGACGGCCCAGAAGTATTACCTAATGAGATTTATGTCACTCTAAAGGAAGAAATGGTCACTGCCCTGACAGAATTATTGAATCCTGCCTTCTTAAAAAGGGCAAGATTTACCAAAGTTAAGGGACGAAGCAACTATCTGTATAATGTTGAACACAGGGAAGGACTCGAAACACTGTGAGTCCTATGGGCCCATATTGTTATTAAATAGCGACTAAAAAATATATACTCAGACATTGACTAGAAGGTTGGAAAAGGTTATTCGCCAGTTGATATATCAAGACCAAAAAGGTTTTATCAAGGGAAGGCAAATATATGAGCTGACACATGAGCTGTTTGGGGCAATAGATGTGGCCACCCAAGAGAGTATTCCCTTGTAGGTGCTTACATTTGATCAATCAATCAATCAATCACAGAATTTGTAGAGCGCACTACTTACCCGCGAGGGTCTCAAGGCGCTGGGGAGAGGGAAGGGGGGGGGGAGATGCTGCTACTGGTCGAACAGCCAGGTCTTGAGTAGCCTCCTGAAGGTCAGCAGGTCTTGGGTCTTTCGTAGGCTTAGTGGAAGGGTGTTCCAGGTCTTGGCGGCGAGGTGTGAGAAGGATCTGCCGCCGGTGTTTGTTCTTCGAATGCGGGGGACGGCGGCGAGGGAGAGGTCGGCAGAGCGGAGCTGGCGGTTGGGGACGTAGAAGAAGAGTAGTCTGTTGAGGTAGGCTGGGCCAGTTTTGTGGAGTGCCTTGTGTGCGTGGGTGAGGAGTTTGAAGGTGATCCTCCTGTCGACGGGGAGCCAGTGCAGGTTCCTCAAGTGGGGGTGATGTGGCTGTGGCGTGGTACGTCGAGGATCAGTCGTGCGGAGGCGTTTTGTATGCGTTGCAGTCGCTTGATGAGCTTGGCCGGGGCTCCCGCGTAGAGGGCGTTCCCATAGTCCAGTCTGCAGTAAAGGCCTTTGACAGGGTTAGCTGGCCCTTTCTGCATAAGGTTATTGAGCAGTATTAACTGGGGGATGCATTTTTGAATGCAGTAAAATCTCTGTACAAGAACCCAACTGCTAAGGTACTGGGTAATGGCAATCTTGCAGAGAAGATAGTCATTAAAAGGGGCACCCGTCAAGGATGCCCACTCTCCCCACTGCTTTTTAACATTTATATTGAACCATTAGCCAGTATAATTAGAGCCAACCAATATATTTCCCCTTTCTAGTATCAGGGCTGGGAGAAAAAGGTTGCCCTTGACGCAGATGATCTAATGGTTTTCACAAATAATTTAGTAGTATCGTTCCCAATAATATCAGATGTCTTGAAACAGTTTGGGAAAATCTCAGGTTACCAAGACAATCAACAAAAAACAGAAATTATGGAGTGGAGCTCCCAAAGTAATAACCCTACAGTAAAACAGAGGATAAGATATCTAGGCATTTTAGTACTGAAATACATTGATGCAATAGCTCATCTGAATTTTAATAAAATTGTGTCTGAGACTAGAAAGCTATTAAAAGTGTGGAGGGGTCTTCTGCTCTCATTCATTGGGGGATCCATTATTTTAAAGATGTCAGTATTGCCAAAATTCCCATATGTTTGTAACACCATACAATTAGAATTCAAGCAAGAATGGTTCAGAAAATTGCAAGGAGAATTGAGCAGCTTTATATGGGCCTCAAAAGGAATAAGAATAGCGTGGAAGAAGCTCAGAAGGAAAAAAAGAGCATGGAGGGATTGCTAGCACAGATTTTT
Organism: Calotriton arnoldi; assembly: GCA_963921515.1. Lineage (NCBI taxonomy): Eukaryota > Metazoa > Chordata > Amphibia > Caudata > Salamandridae > Calotriton > Calotriton arnoldi. Next base: position 1,407,008 of record CAWUFW010004704.1, read on the forward strand.
ATCAATATTGTAGAGTATTCCAATTCAAGAATGTAAAATCACAACTCATGGAACATCTAGCCTACGCCCGCACTTGCAACCTATGACACGGATGGAGGACAGCTTTTTCCTCTATAAATTTGGGCACCCAAAGTTCCTTAAAAAAGTGACACTGAAAATGCTATTATCAGGCTGTAAATTATGGTACCAAATTAGAAGAACCATAAAAATACCATACTACAGTGACTACGCCCCAATTTGGGCCTCCCCAGGAACCCCAGAATGTCTGAAAGACAAACTCTCAATTGCCTTGATGGAGGAGGGCATAACATAATGGAGTCAGGTGATTGAGGAGAACACCTTAAAAGGCTGGGAACATTTGTCAACAATTACCAATGGTAACTTGTCTAAATTTAAATATCACCAACTGGCAAGCTGGTCTAAGGCCCTGGGGAAGGATGGGTTAGGAAATAGTGAACTCGAAGGGAAATTGCAAGGAAGTTTAATAAAAACGAAGGAGGTATTGAGATGGTACTGGATGCTGACGCTTGCAGGGGTAGAGGACTTTACTTTGCCCACAGAGGTCTGGGGGAAGGACCTGCCGATTCTGGATGTACAAGAACTATGGTGAGTATCAATGTCAGCTTTATGGTATACTATCAAATCAGCACCTCTCAGAAAAAAAATCATTTATTTACAGTGCACAGAGCATACTCGATGCCAAAAAAGCCGACCAAGTTGAGTAACCAAGAGGTGAAGAGCTGCCCCAAATGTAGAGAAGAGATGCCAAACAATATTCCTATGTTTCGGCAATGTCCCCAGCTCCAGATGTTCTGGCACGACCTGGGTACGGTCCTCATGGAAGTGATGGGTCAAGATATTGAGGTAAGCACAGAACTAGTCATGTTCAAGGTTATAAGCGATAATGGATTAAGGGTTAAATTAAGTAATAAACAAAAATATCTGCTTTTTATATTAATACTACTGGCTAGATGAGCGATTTGTATTAAATGGATACCTCATAGCTCTACAACGCAATGGGAGTGATAGCTTCAGTCCAAAAGGTTAACAAAATGGATCGTAGTTGAGCACAAAGTAGGAGGACTGGATTTTGGGATATAGGGGAACAGAAATATAACTCAGGGGTCTAAAGGATTAAAAGGGATTATGATGCCCAATGATTATGCATCACAACAATAGCCCACAATCAAGGGAACTGCTCTGGTGGTTCCAGAGGTAGTTTCCCCCTTGACTTATTGGGATAGGAAGATAGAGGACCCGTTGAAACGAAGGATCTCCCTTCCCCTCCCTGAGTCTGGAGGTAGATCCAAGCTGGTACAAAGAGAAAAGAGCCTTTAAATCATTTTGACATCACAAAATCATAAACAGTTGACCAATATATATAGCGAACATTACATTAAGGACAACAGTGCTGGTAACCCACAGTACATTTGAAAAAGAAAAGCATAGGGGCCGATTCACAGAACTAATCTGAGACAAAATCCTAAATGTACTACTTCTGGTATACACAGAAATCACTCACGACTCCTAACTTTACGTCTGCACTCAGGCCGGAATTTCTGCACCCGGAGCGGAATTTCCGCACCAGGAGCGGAAATCCTGCACTTGTGCCATATTTTCCGCACCCAGGCTGGAATCTCCGCTTCTGGGCCGGAATACCCGCATTCTGGCCGGTTGATCATTTTCCTCAATGCTAATCACCTGTCCAAGTGCCGACCATCTCCCACCATGCATCAGCTGACACACTGCAGCCCAACAGCCAATCCCAGCCCTGCAGCACATATGAAAGCAGAGCAGACACTCACAAACTCTTTCAACATGTCACTGAATGTGTTTGTTGCTCTGCCCCTTGCCATGCTGCAAGAAGACTTGAGGAGGAGGAGGAGGAGGAGAGTAGAGAGGATCTTAAGACAAAGGATCAACCTATTTGGGATGTCCAGCCAAGATGTCAGGGCCAGATACTGTTTCCCTCCAGAAGTCATCTTGGAGATGGTATGTGAGTGGGAGCAGAAACTTGACTCTGTGACCGGCTGCTCCCATGCCATTCCAGCCTATCTCAAGATCCTTTCTGCTCTCCATTTCTTTGCAACGGGGTAGTTCCAAAGGGTCTCCAGTGACCTTGTGGGTATCTCTCAGGCAAGCCAGTCACGGTCCTTATCTAGAGCCCACCTCCACATACGAATGCCCCATTCACTGGCCAGCAGACAAACGGCAGCTAGGGATTTCTATCTCATCTCTCGCTTCCCACGTGTGCTGGGTGCAATTGATTACACCCAATTGGGCGTTCAGCTTCCCCGGAGCTTTGCACACATATTCTGCAACAGACACCGATGGCATTCCATCAATGTGCAGGCTGTCTGTGATGCCAGTGGGAGATTCATAGATGTGCATTCAGTGTTTCTAGGCAGTACCCATGACAGCTTTGTATTCTGCATGTCACCTTTTGCTCGGCAGATGGCTGCGGGAGAATTTGGCAACATGTAGCTACTGGGTAAGTACCAAGCACTAAAAATGAGGGATATGTGCAAATGAAGGGGCTTATTTACAAGCCCCTTGCGCTGTTGGTGGGTCACTTTTTCCCATATTAAAAGTGAAGCAAGAGATGAGATAGAAATCCCTAGCTGCCCTTTGTCTGCTGGCCAGTGTATGGGGCATTTATATGTAGAGGTGGGCTCTAGAATTGATGCAGCTCAGTACCTGATGCAAGCACCGCGACTGGCTTGCCTTAGAGATGCCGACTGGCTTGCCTGAGAGATGCCCACAAGGTCACTGGAGACCCTTTGAAATGACCCATCACAAAGAAATGGAGAGCAGAAAGGATCTTGAGATAGGCTGGAATGGCATGGGAACAGCAGGTCACAGATTCACGTTCCTGCTCCCACTCACAGACCATCTCCAAGATGACTTCTGGAGGGAAACGGTATCTGGCCCTGACATCTTGGCTGGATATCCCAAATAGGTTGATCCTTTGTCTGAAGATCCTCTCTACTCTCCTCTCCTCCTCCTCCTCCTCAAGTCTTCTTGCTGCATGGCAAGGGGCAGAGCAACAAACACATTCAGCAACATGTTGAAAGAGTTTGTGTGTGTTTGCTCTGCTTTCATATGTGCTGCAGGGCTGGGATTGGCTGTTGGGCTGCAGTGTGTCAGCTGATGCATGGTGGGGGATGGTAGGCACTTGGACAGGTGATTAGCATTGAGGAAAATGTTCAACCGGCCAGAAGGCGGGTATTCCGGCCCGTAAGCAGAGATTCCGGCCCGGGTGCGGAAAATCCAGCACAAGTGCGGGATTTCCGCTCCTGGTGCGGAAATTCCTGCCTGAGTGTGGACGTAAAGTTAGGAGTCATAAGTGATTTCTGTGAATACCAAAAATCGTAAGTGCCTTCTGTGAATACCAGAAGTAGTAAATTTAGGATTTTGGCTAAGATTAGTTCTGTGAATCGGACCCATAACTACCACATATACATTTGCACCAATGAAACAATTAGTAGTTTGTATAAACAAAAAGCAAAACATTTATCATCGTTCCAAATGTTGTCATCCACTAGGAGCTACTTCAATTTATTTCATTCAATTCGCTCCTATATATTGGACTTTAACCAGAGGCGCTCGCACAAGTTTGTATGCATCCTGGCTTTTGACAGGGACCTACCTTTTCAATCATGTGTATTCATTCCCTCTGTGCCAGTGATCTCACTCTACTACACCTTCTGGTGTAAAACACTGTTGACACGTTTTGAACCCAATAATATTTTGAGGGTTCTCCCCAGGTCTCAGAATAACGAGATACTCTAAAAGAAAACAAGTATGGGAATTGTTATGACTATTCCCTTAACTCTTTACCTAAATATAGGACCGGTAGCCAGATATTTCAATTCTACTTTTTTTAAGAGAATCTGAAAATCAAATATAGAAGTCCATTACTACATATCCACATATGGGGGCTCTTCCAGATATGGAAATCTTTTAAGAACACAGATTGTCAGAAACAAGCTGAATGCACTCACTTTATCCAAATAGGTGGACACCACCTTCCATCTTCAAATCATCAATATGTTCAGTGGGCCAGAGCGATCTGGAAATGTTTAAACAGAACCTCATGTTAAGGAGGGCAAAGAACCCATGCACTTGAGCAATTTTTCAAAAGACGTTTCTATCACCCTGTTTTGAACTTCTATAATCTCGGTGCAGCTCGGAGCGCGCGCAGACTTCGGTATTGTACAACTGTTAGTAACAATGTATCCAATCCAAAAACATTCTTGTGGCACCTCAAGGTGTACAGAGTGTGCAGTGTTTCTATGCAAACTTGTGCTATGTTTCTACAGTGCTTTGCTTACTTTGGTATTGCAAATCTATTAGCAACATTGTATCCAATCTCTAAACATTCTCACAGCTACTTAAAGTACACTCAGAATGCGGTGTTTGTAACTAAACCTTTGTGGGGGTTTCTACCATCAAAAAGAAAAACATTGAGCACTTTTGTTGTGGCTTCAGGATTAATTCTGAATGTTCATGGCTTCACTGATCATGCCACTCGGTACATATTACTACTGGGCACAAAAAGCGTCCTAAAAGAAATGGAACATAAATTGTGAGTGGTGCGTCCAGTGTCTGCATTTCAAACTTCAATTACTAAAGCCGGCATTACTCAATTGCGATTGTGCACCTGGCATGGAAGCGAACGTTCCTTACTTTTTGTTGTAGAGCCTTCTCAACGAGTATGTCGGCTTCAAATGTACACACAACTTAGTCAAATCCATTTCAACTAGTTCAGCCTTTCTTTGAAACTTTGAACAAAGCCCGTCTCCTCCCATTTCAAAGCGGTGGCCTATCAGCTTGGTGGAATTTGCTTGACTGTGGCCTGGAAGACTCAAGCACTTTTAATCACTATCACAAAGCTTTGTGAGATGTGTAGTCTGGTTATGCATGGTCACTGGGTGGCCTGAATTACGTCCTGGTAAACCCGCATGTAACTTCCTGTGAAGTAGATATTATCATTTTTTCATGGCCCAATTCAATCTGAGCCATCATCATGTGGCCTCACTGCACTAACCCAGTGTTTGATGTCACAATCCTGCAGAACAAATAGCGGAGCAATCTCTCATAGTCTTTTGCTTCTGACATGTCCTAATATTTGATACTCCAGGGCCTTCTTATTATAGACCTCCAAAGCAGTGCCCCTAAGTTGGTGAGTTCTTACTACTGAATCACAGTTCTTTGTCAGCAATACCTTAGACAGCAAATGATTATTCACATTCTTCATAAGTTTTGAAGTACGTTCATTTCATTCAAGCCCTCTGTAACTATATTGAACCGTAATATAAGGCGAGACACTTTTCTCACCAGTCATCTTTCAAGGTCCCCTCCTCTAGAGTCTGGTGGTACCATTGCCAACGCTGTCCAGTGGAAATCATTCTTGGAATGGTGATTTTCTATCAAATGATTGACTAGAGGTGCAGTGGTGACTTTTTCGCCTTATACGAGACTTGTGTTGCATGATTCTCCAAAACCACAAAAAGAGAGACAAGGGAGTGAGCCTCCTCGAGCTCCCCTCATGAAAGCATCGAAACTCACAAAAAGAGAAGGACTAAACCATACAACAACTGAGACCCTGCTGTAATACACTTTGTCTGTGCCTCTATCCTAAATAAGTCGGTAAAAAAGGGTTGAAGAAGGGGGATAGAAGGGAAAATCAATAGATTTTTTAAGACTGCCCTCACCCACTATATAGTGGCATGCTTCATCAAAGGGCTGCTAACAACGCCCAGCTGCTGACCAACACACTGGGCGGAGCGCTGATATTTTTGTGTGAGGTAGAAAAAGAGAAAGAGAAGATAAGGAAAAGTTTCCCTGATGAGGGATCACTAGTGCAGAAGGAAATTGAAATAAAACTGCCTAAGGAGGTACCATCTGAACCCCTTTATTATTGGTCCACCTTGATAGGATTAAAAATCTAAAAAGGGGGGTGTACAGGAGGAGTTACCACTCCTTTACCCCATCTGCATTTACCAACATGCTTCAGCCACTCTTAGTTGCCCTACTGGGTCACTGGTAGGGCCGGACTGGCCACCGGGCGTTTTGGCATGCTGCCGAGCTGGGGGCTGATTTAGTTGATGGGGACCTGCGTGTGCTGAACGAAATTCGTTTTGCTTTGTTAATTTCGAAGCACACGCAGGTCTCCATTAACGAAATTAGTCCCCACCGCAGTGACATCAGCCCCCAGCTCGGCAGCATTCCAAAACGCCCGGTAGCCAGTCCGGCCCTGGTCACTGGCCTTCTTCAGGGTATAGATCCCTACTGGTCTTTTTCACAAACTGACCAATTATGGAAGATGGTTAAATCAACCTTACTTGTTCATCGTAACCCATTCACCAATAGCATCTGTAGGGAAGATCATTAAAATCATAAGAAATTCCCTCTAAACCCCTAAAAACATTCAAGATAATTCAAAATTGATTTGATTTATAAAAAACACCTCTGTATTTTTACAAAGGAAGCATGTTATTCCCCCAACGTGGAATATTCCATGTCCACCCACATTGCAACCATCACCAGGTGAGGACAGAGACTCTCCAATCATGAGCCCACTGAAAGTTAACACACAAACGTCTTCTAGGTGAGGCTAAAATCAGTCATCTTACCTGAGTTTCGTAATCTAGTCTCTGAGCCGGGGACTGTAGTAGGAACACCGCCCTGTAGTCCCACACTGTAGAACAAATCAGATGCTCAAACAGAACATTGTATAGCAAGTGTAATATCATCCGATTCTGATTCCGTTATTTGCCGCTATCTCTTAGTAGTCCATCTCATAGATGTACTATAGGCCTCTCCCCTTGGTGCCCTATCCTACATCCTATGTGGAGTTAGCATTGTATAGGGTTTCCACTCTTCATATTATCAGCCATGGTGTTGTCAACTAACCCTTCTCCCACAATCATAAGCACCGTGGGGACTGGCAGAGGCGTGCTTCCCCGTCCCACCCTGGTTTTCAGATTACTGTGCCTCCAGCGTTTTGCGTGTCATTGTCGCCTGGAACTGCACCCTCAAGCCTGTGCTAGAAAGAGTCTGTCCCTACATGACATGTCAGTATGCGGCATGGGGACTGGTAGAAGAGTACTTCCCCGCCCCACCCCGATTCTAGGATTGCCATGCCTATTCGTCCCCTGGAACCGCACCCGTACTTGTGCCGATGCTCAACAGAGTATGCCCCTTCTTAGCCCAGCCCGCCCCGACTTACTTCGTCAAGGGTCGATGTCTCCTGGATTCGCCACTCCGCATCCTCTGATGATATCGGAGTGTTCCCACGTCCCCCTAATAAAGGGTTGTGTATAATCTGGTGTATTCTTCCAGTTCCTGTTTGGGTCCTGATGAGCCAAGACCTACAACCTGCGTTTTATGTGGTCTAAAGAGCACGGCCATTTTGGATTTCTTACGGGTCCGTGTTTCTCGCAGTTCTAATCTGCTTATGTATGGAAGTGGTCATTTTTATCTTTCAATTTCAGTCCATTCGAGTTCAGAATTCACTAGTTCTGCATGATTCTCTGTCTGATTTCTTGATTGATCTTGCCAATATAGAGCTTATTGCATCGACAGTTGATTCTATAAACCACCTTCTTGGTTTTGCAATTTGAAAAATCAGTATGTCTCCATTTCAGATCCTTATGTATGAACTCTATACCTTTGATTGTTTGATTGCAACATATGCATGTGCTACATTTATGGTGTCCCTCTACAGGTGTCAAGTTCCACAATTGTTTCAACTTGCTTTTGAGTGTGGGTGGTGGTGTGTATGCTCGAACTACTTTGCTTCCTATACTGCGATCCTTTTTCAGGGCAAACAAAGGTCTCTCAAATGATGTATCCAATTCGGAACTCAAATGCCAATTCTGGAACACAATTCTCTTAAATTGGTTAGTCTGTGGACAAAAAGTTGATACGCAGACCAAACGATCCGAAACCTTTTTCTCTTTTTTTGGTTAGCAATGATTACTGCAGCATCTACCATGCTCTCTTTATAGAATTCTTAAGCAGCTTCTTTGAATATCTATGTTCTTTTAATCTGCTCAATAAATTTTGTGCATGATAAAAGTATTCTTCCTTTTCTGAACAATTTCTTCTTATCCTTAGAAACTGCCAATCAATCAATCAATCAGGGTCGATAGGGCAAATTGTCTCGAAAGCTGGGAGGGAGGTGACTAGAATAGTGGAGGGCTTTGTTGCGGTCGGTCAGTTTGGTATGTAATGTGGTCTTCAATCACCCATTGCGTGTGACTAATTCAACATCCAGAAATGTAATGGTGTTGCAATTGTTATTCAAACTGAAATGTATATCTTCTGACCTGTTATTTTAACCAGCTAAAGAACTTGTTCAAAGAGTCTTCTTGGCCTGTCCAAAATATGTCATCAATATATTGCAGCCAATTTGAAATGTGATAAACAAAAGGGCTATTCTGAAGGACAAATCATTCCTCAAATTAGGCCATATAGAGGACTGCCAATTCTGGAGCAAAGGGACCATCTACGATGTACAAAAAATTATTCTCCGAATTTGAAGTAATTCTTTTTCAAAGTGAATCAAGCAAGCTGTATGATAAATTCAGTTGGGACTTGATGCGGCCTTTGTCTTTTTCAAGGTACGTCTTAATAACTTCAAGACCATCTTCTTGAGGTATCTGGTTATAAAGCAATACCACATCTAAAGCAAGTAATCTCTGAGTCTCTGGACTTCACTCAAGATCCTCTATTTTGTTGATGAAATCCATGGTATCTTTAAGGTATTATAGGACTTGCTGCATAAAAGGCTTAAAAAGCAGCAATTGGCTTCAGTACTGAATCATATCCAAACATTATGGGGCATCCTGGGGGTGTCACATCATTCTGTCCTTGAATCACTTTAAGAAAGATGGCATTTTTCTGCTCTTAGCCCTGTGTGCCTGCATCATGTCTCCAATAGACATTTGGAGTGGGTGACAGCAAGACTTTGTGCATACCTTCTAGATAGCCGCACACAATGGGAGCCTAGGTGTGACTTGATGGGCCTTGATGGCTTACCTGGCAGGATGGGAGGGAGGAGCTGAGCACAGCCTTACACTTACTTGCAACTGAATAGGCTGTGTCCTGTCCCCACACAAAGGGCTGCATACCCCTCTGTAGTGAGTCTAGAGCCAGGGCAGGACAGGAGGACCTCTATGCACTTCAAAACCCTTCTTTGAAGTCTCTCCCACTTCAAAGGCACCACTGGGTATGAGAACTGGACTTCAGTACACTAGACTGGAGGATACCCTGCTATGAAGAAGAACTGCTGTGCTGCTCAAGGGCTTCCATACTGCTGGACTGCTGCTCTGGAGGGACTGCTTTCCTGCTGTGCTGGCCTGCTGCCCTCTTTTCCAGGGTGAGAAGGACTGGACCTTCCTCTCTTGTACCCAGAACCCAGAGAGCCTGCAAGGGTTAGCTGGCTAGTCTCCTGATCTGAAGTCTCAGTGACATAAAAGACTTCCAACCATCCTGCTCCTACACTTGGACCATTGTAAGCGCGCCTAAGGCATTTTGCTTCAGCACTGATGCATCCTCAGCTGCAAGGGCATAATCGAAGCATCACCACCATGTGGGAGCAGAGCCGGCACATCGCCTTTGGAACCAGCATACTGCCCTTGGAACCAATGCATTGCTGCTGTTGCATGGAGAAACCTGATGCATCTCATCTCGGAACCAGCGCATCACACACAGAACCGTTTCATCTCTGCTGTTGTGTGGAGAAAATTGACATATCGCCTTTGCCATGCGGACCATCAACAACGCATCGCCTTTTCTGAACCCCGCATCTTGTTGTCGTCATCCATGCATCACAATACTTTTGCAGCGGACCAAAGCTGGTCCCTCTATCTGACCTGTGCTTCATCACGGTCAGCCTGAACATTTGACTTTGTCCGGGTACAGCACAACCAGATATCCCAAACAGGCGCTTGTTGCTTCTGAGCGGTATTTTCAAATTTATTTTATGGATGCTTATATTGCTCAATTATCACTCTATGTAAGACTCTTCCCACCTATTACCTTTCTTTGTGGAGTAAGATGGAAATTATGAAACTGAACCTACATTACGGGGTGAAGAGTCATGTTTTTGAAGCCTTTCTGAGATTTAGAAGCTGTGTCTGTAGCATAATTTCAAAGGAATCTTGTTCCACAGATTAGGGACTTGTGAACTGAATGTCTTCCATCCCAGTTTATGTATTAATAATAATAATAATAATAATAATTCCTATTTGTAAAGCTCAAACATACCACACTCTTAAGAGTTTCAAAGCACTGGGGGCCATCAGGGAGATTAAGTGAGCTATTGCCCAGACTCACATGATGCTGAGCTGAGCTGCCACTAGCGATCAAATTGTGAACCCTGCGCTCCAGAGTCAGCTGCTCTGGCACCTGCGCCACTCCTCTCTCTGTATCTGGATCCGATGTATCTGGGTCTAGGGACTTCAAAGTGGTTCCTGTTGCAGAATCAAAGGTTTCTCAGAAGGATGTGTTTTTTAAATTTGCAGGTCTGGCAGTTAGGAGAACACTCATGGAAAATTTTAAAAATTGGACAGGTTGACTTAAAGAGGGTGTACTTCCTCACAGTAACCTAGTGCAGCTGTCCTAAATATTCTAAGCCAGAGTCAAATTTCTTTAGATTGCAAATCATCATGATAAGCGCATTTTGAATTTTTTGCTACCAGTTCACAGTTTTTTTAAGAAGGCCCAAATGGTCTGAATTTCCGTAGTCTAAAAAGGCTTGAAAAATGCAGTGGCAATCACAACCTTGCTGGGAAAGGAAAGGCATGATGCGGAGCATGGTGCAAAGTTGACAAAAATAAGACTTGATTACATTGGTAATTTGTTTTTCTAAAGTGAATTTAGTGTCAATATAAACTCCCAAATTGTGAACTGCCTTCATGGGAGATGGGCGATTGCCTAGGTTATCTGACAAGAGAAATATTACCCAGAGATTTATATTATTGAAAATAGGTATGATTTCAGTGTTTGTAGGGTTCAGTTTGAGAAATGTAAGGTTCCTGTAAATGCAAAAAATATATATATTGCTGGAAGACCAAAGATGAGATTAGTGGAGCTGTCTTTCAAGTTGGTGACTGTTTGTATGTCATCTGTATAGCGGTAAACTTTATCTTACAGAAAGAAAACTTTCAATAAAGGTTGCTAGTGATAGTAGGTAAAACTGAACAAATTAGAGAGAGAGTTGAACCTTGGGGGACAACCCAGCATAGGGGGATGGGGTTGGAGTGGAAATGTACAAGTTGAATTTGTTGGAATCTATCAGAGGATTCTCAATGTTCTAAGCTGACTAAGGAAGATTTGATGCTATCAAATGTAGTGGATGGGTTCAAGAGTGCAACTACTGCTGAACTTCAAACATCCATTGCAGGCCATCCATAACTGATGATCTAATGTGTTCTGTGCAGAAGCCTGGCCTAAAGTCAATTTGAGTAGACTCTAAGATGTTGTTCCACAATGGGTTGCAGTTGGTTACTGGCCATTCTTTCCATTACTTTGGTGAAGTAAGGGAGAAGGGAAATCAGCCTATAGTTAGCCCTATCTGACTGATTCAGATTAGTTTTTTTTTTTTAAAAAGGCCTTATGATAGCTGTGAGAAGATGTGTATTATATGGTGTGATTGTACAACCTCGCCGTGTAATACACTAACAAAACCATCTTGGGTCCAGGGAGGCTCATCTGTTAAACTTTAGCTCAATCCTCGGCAGCTTTGACTTTGAGCAGTCAAGCTTAAACAAAGGAACAAGTGTAAAGCATTTAGATGTACCAAAAAAACTAAATAAGAAAGTCATGCAACAGGTGGTCCTGATTCAAGGGATGAAGGATGCCGAAGGTGCTGTAAGATGCTGCGGATGGCATGCGGTCAATGAGGGTCTTCCTGGTGCTACTCTTTGATCCACTTTCTAGGTGGGGCAACTTTGGCAACAGGGGTTAATGCCCCTCAAAGTCCTCTCCAGTCACAGAGAAACCAGCAGTTCACTTTGGTGAAGGCTAGTATCCATCATTGGTGACCAAACTGCACTCCGACCACTCTCCCCAGTCCAGCAGACTCGGATGCAACTTTTGAACATAAGGATTCAGTTGTCTGGGATGCACATCGGCAGTCAGTGGCGATTATACAATTGTAGCTACCGACTGGCCAGAATGGGTTCATCAGCTTTTGTGCCCTGGCAATGTAACAGGAAGTCAGCCAACTGACTCTTGGAGTTTGCCTCATCTGAATGTGGCTCAAGAGAGTATTTCATGACTCAGGCACCATAGGCGCAGTCCTCTCTTTGCTAGCCAAAGGATCAGCAGGTGTAGTCCAGCCTCTTATGCCAGATCCAGGTAACAGCAAGTTAGTTCTTCTTTGGCCATCTCTCCAGTACAGATGCGATCTGAGGTCTGGGTGCCAGGGTTGCCATATTTATGGCCGGACCGTGCCCTCAGGGGATGGAGCCGTTACTAGCCAATGGGCTAATACGACCCTCCCCACCTGGTAAAGACTTCCTGCTTTGTGTGGCATCTCGCTATCCCAGAGTGCACTATTCTCCCCACTTCCAAGATGGTAGAACTCCTCTCTCAATGTGTGGAGCTTGGTAGCCCACCCTACACATGTAGCTATGTTAGGGCTATACACCCACAGAAAAAAATGTTTGGCATCTAATCTCTCTTCTCCGAACCTGATGCCAACCCATCTACCTTAACTAAAGAGCAGCCCTTCTATAGAGTGTTCACCATTTGCCCTTCAGAAGAGGTTTACCCTATGAAGCCTCCAGTTGGACTTACACCCTGTGTGGTTTCCTGCCAGGAGGAAGACACACCTCTTCCAATAACAGACATCTAGTGTTCAAACTCCTAGGAGTTGTTAACAATTCTCCCCAGGAGGACAGATGGCTGTCTTGTGGCCAAGTTACGTTAAATTTGACATGGGCATCAAGTCATGTTTAAGGCAATTACCATTTTGTTAGCTTGAAGTACCAACTTTAGTAGTCGCATTCAGACGTTAGCACAGCTGAGATGTCGGTGTGTAACCCTGTACTCACCAATGGGGCTACTATTGTTTCTGTAGTAAAAAGATGAATTGGGGTTTTTACTGTTAGACACACAAAAAATGAAGCAATCAGTCTAACCACTGTCAATTGCTCAGTGTAGCATTCCAACCAATCATTCTTTTGCCCACCATGCCACCTCAGCTTGCACCCAGCCAAAAGCAAATCAGTCTTAATCTGGTCCAATAGGAACAGTCCTCCCTGAACTTCCAAGAAGGTCTTCCCTTAACCGGAAAACGAGAAACCCAAGACATATTTTGCCATGATTGGGGCGCTTCAGTTGGGAGTTGCTTGGTTCCAGTGGCACAGGGAGCACTGGGTGCATGTTTGGGCATAACCCCATCACTTTGAGCATCCCAAGTGATTACCAGTGGCTGAGATAAATAAAAGTATTACATCATTCACTTTTTGTATACTTTAGTGTGCCACTCTAAGTGGGATTGGTATGCCCAGAAGTGGCTCCCGTGCACACTGTCACTGGAACCAAGCTATACCTGTCTGAAAGAAAAAAAAGAGGGGGAGGACGCTGCCTCACATCCCAGCACTCAGTTTGCCTCAATTCATGGTACATGCAGTGCATGATAACACTTACTTCAGTGGCAGTCTTTAGTTTTTCACCTGTGTTAGTACAGCCAGTGCTGTGTATCTTTAGACACATATTTCAGGATAGTTGTCTTTCTTCAGTAGAGAGCAACACCTTCTTTTAGGGGTGCTAGAAATGCTACCCAAAATCTTCTCAGGCTTCTGTTACACTCACTGGGTGCAGGTGCATCAGCCAGAGCTTGTCAGCTCATTAGTCAAGGGGGCCTTTTCAAACAAAAAGAAGGTGGAAGCATATTGCCTCACATCCCAGCACTCAGTTCACCCCAATGTGTCATGGTAAATTCAGAGCATGATAACACTTACTTCAGTGACAGTCTTTAGTTTTTCACCCTTGTTGGTGAACCCAGTGTTGTATATCTCTAGATGTGTTTCAGGATAGTTGATCCTTCTTCAGTAGAGAGCAACACCTTCTTCTGGGGGTGCTGGAAATGCTGCCCAAGGTCTTCTCAGGTCTCTGTACTACTCACTGGGCGCAGGCCCATTAGCCAGACCTTGTCAGCTCATTAGCTCAAGGGAGCCTTTTCAAACAAAAAGAGGGTGGGAGCACAATGCCTCACATCCTAGAGCTCAGTTCACCCCAATTCATCATGGTACATGCAGTGCATGATAACACTTAAGTCAGTGACAGTCTTTAGTTGTTCACGCCTACGCCTGACTGATAAGCCCTAACTAGGGCAAAACTTGTCCAGGGTTGCTTGTGTTCCAGTTAGAGATGGCCTGGCCTGGCAGTTTGGGCTGGACTGTTCCCATTGGAGCAGGGTTGAGACTGATTTACATATCTCTGGATCCAAACAGGTAGCATGATGTACAAAATAATGATACATTGGAATGTGGCCGGAGTGATTACCAGTGGCTGGGGTTAATTCCAGCACTTCATCCATCACTTTTTTTTATTCTTTAGTTTTTACTGTTAGGCCATATAAATATACATGTCCTGCTCTATTCTATGCACCACCTTGCCTTAGGACTCAAGAGACCTGCTGCAGGGGTGACTTATATATATTAAAGAAGGAGGTTTTGGTTTTGCCTTTAGTTGAAATGGCTAAGTCGAGTTGGGGGGCGTGGCCAGGTGCCGAAGATGGCGGACGCGTCTTGCTAACGCTCCGCACCTCATCCCCGGTTTATCATGAGCATCCTGCTGAGTCGGCGCTCTGCCCGGCCTCGGGGCCCCTCTCCCGTGACTACCCGAGGCGGCGCTGCCGGAGGAGGGTCGCCTGGATCCTGCAGCTGATCTGCAGCGGCCACGAGAGTTGCGGCCGGGCGTGCTGACGAGGTCTGGACCTGGCCAAGCGGCTGCTCTGCATGGGGCGCCCCTGAGGCCCGGGTGTGCGCGGTGGCCTTTGCGGTGCTTGAAAATTGATTGGCATTGCCGGATCCCGGCCCGGTGGCACCGCCGGGGCTCCCCGTGCCCCTGGTGATCGGCAGAGGCTGCCAGAGAATTGGCCGCGGGGGTGCTTGGCCCGGCGGCCCACGCAGAGGCTGCAGAGATCCTCGCTGCTGCCCCCTGGGGACCCCTGAAGATGCCTTTGCCGGCAAGGTAGGCCTGAGGCGAGTGTTTGCAGTGCCCATCTGGTGGTGGGGGGCCACGGGGGTCGGCCGGGCCTAGGGCCCCCTGCATGGGAGTGGAGCTGCTGGGTCTGCATGCTGGGCTGGCGGTGTGGAGTCGCGGGGGTCGGTCGGGCTTAAGACTCCTGTGGCGAGGTGCTCCTGAATCCCGCGGTGGCTCCTGCGGGGCCCCATCAGAACTGCCGTGCCTGTGTGAGGTGGGGGGCCGCGGGGGTCGGTCGGGCCTAGGGCCCCTCACTCAGTTGTGCCTGGGACTGTGTGGCGGCGCCTGTGGCGGTCCGGAGGGCCGTGAAGTCACCGCGCTGCTCCTAAAAACTCGTCTTGCAGCCGCCTGCCAGCCTATTCCCCCCTCCCCCTGGTGCGAGAACTACCTGCTGCACCACTGGTGGTGGCTCCTTCTGAGGCCTGATTCCTTGGTGCGGCGTCTGCTGCAGGCCGCGGTGCACCCCCGCTATGTGCTCTACCGCTGACGATAGCCCAGGGAGGGGACGGGAGCCAGCGACACGCCACACACGTTGCACGAACCCTGCCACTAGAGGAGCGGCCTTGGCAGACGGCAGATTCTGCAGGGCTGACTAGGTGATCTACTTCGCTGCTGGGGGCCACAGGGGTCAGTCGGGCCCAGGGCCCACGCCTACATCGCTCTCGCAGGCCTTCGGCTGAGGTATTGCTCAGCGTCTGTGCCCGCGCACCGGGTGGCTACCGCGGGGGTCCCTGGGTGGAGGTGCCTGCGGACCCTTGGCGGTTTTCTCTGCACCCAGATCTTGGTTTGCGGCATTTCATCTCTACAGAGGCGAGGGGCCTCCCTTCTCTCCTCATCTGTGGAGCCCCGGGTGGGACCCGTGGGAGACAGCTCACCGCCCGGGGTGGCCCTGTAGCTGCTGCGTTCACGGTGGGCCACAACGCTATGCACAACGCTGCTATCCCGCGAGAGACCTAGTCCTAAGAGTGACCTTGGCCTCTGAATAAGGTGGTGGTGGAGATCCGACGCCTTGGCCTCACTCCGTATGCGGAGCGCACAGCAGATCGTCATGGGCCAACTCTGTAACAATCCCCACCGAGACGTGCCCCCTGGGAGCTCAGCTGAGGCATCGGGCGGGACTGCCGGCTCCACGGCAGGGGTGAGCCCACCCGATATTGCAGCCAAACTGGACACTGTCCTGGCGGCGGTTGAACGTATTGGCAATGCCCTGGACCTGACCCGCACCTCCCTGAAGGGGAGGATGGACTCTATCACCGCAGACTTTACGCTCCTCCGGGCCAACCAACATAAACTCTCGGACAGGGTCCGTGAGGCAGAGGCCGCGATTCTGGACCTTCAGTCCCGATCCCACAGCCACTCTTCTACATTGCAGGATCTACTGGACCGGGTTTGCACACTGGAGGAGAAAGTAGACGATGCAGAGGGTCGCTCACGCTGGAATAATGTGCCTGAGTGGTCGGAGGGACGAGACCCGGAGACCTTTACGGAAACCTGGATAAAGGCACTGATGCCTCCCGGATCACTCTCCCCGCAATTCGTAGTGGAGCGGGCCCACCGGGTACCCGCCCGTAGGCCACCCCCTGGAGCTCGTCCCCGCCCGTTCCTGTTTAGAGTCATGAACTTCAGGGATCAAGACGCTATCCTTCGCGAGCTTGGTAAGCACCCAGGACCCAAGGTACAAAATGTCACTATCTCCCTTTTTCCGGATTACACGGCTCAGGTGCAAAGGAGGCGAGCTACTTTCACCTCGGTGCAGAAACAACTTCGCAATCTGGATTTGCATTACTCCTTGCTCTTCCCCTCTCGCCTGCGGATCATTAAGGACAGCAACACTAAGTATTTTGATTCCCCTGACGAAGTTTGGAGCTGGCTTGAGGAACAGGGACTAGCGACGGCCCCCAAAACATCAGAGGAGTACCGCCAGAGCGAGCGCCCCCACCGACGTAGGCGCGGAGGCAGGGCCAACAAAGGCACGAGTCCCACAATAGTCGCCCCTCGCCCTGAACAACTTCGCCAGGAACGCCAGGAGGCCCTGCAGGCGATAGCAGCCCTCCGGCCCCCTCGATCTCCATCCCCGGCTGGCTCCCTTGCCTCGGGGTCCAGGTCCGGGGCCTCTGAGTCCACCCCGGAGTGGTCCATGGACGCAGACTTCCCTCCGCTTGAAGGTGTCACCCCGCAAACTGCAGATGGCATTATCTGACCCCGGCCGGTCCTGCGATGCGATGTCACTCCGTGCCAGGGCACCCTGAGTAGATTCTTGATGCTCTATCTCCTACATTTATAGAGTAATCACAGGGGACGGTCTTTATATTGACTCCTCTTCTCCACCAGCTTGACCCCCCGAAGTCACACAACAACACCAGTCTAGTGACCATGACTCTGTTTGGTTGTTTGGGCAGTTCCTCACGTTGTTGACCCGCTCTGTCCTTGTTACAGGACTCAGATCTCCATGTTGGGAGTCCGTTCTTATGCTATTACATGATGTTCAGACCCACAATTTTATTTTTCCACCAATCGAGTTGCTTTGTTCAGAGACCTGCTGCCTATCCACACTCCCTTCCGGGGGCTATCCGACATACACCACTGCCCTGCTGCCTGAGCATCGTCCCCCCTATGGGAGGCTTAGCACCCACGGGGAGCCACAGTACACGGGGGGGACCGCCGATCACATGTATTACAATGACCGCTCTTAATATCGTGACCTGGAATGTCAGGGGCATACACACACCCTCCAAGCGCTACGCCATCTACGCCTATCTGCGGCGTCATGCGGTGAGCGTGGCACTCTTACAGGAGACACATCTGTCAGCGGTGGAGGCAACTCGCTTGCGTCGTCGCTGGCGGGGCCAGGTATACAGCATCAACTACTCAGCCATGGCGAGAGGGGTGGTGATATGGGTCAGGGCCGGGGTCCCATGGGAGGAGGGGGAGGTCCGGACAGACCCCTTGGGACGCTAAGTTTTAGTGAGCGGCAAGCTGAATGGCCAGCCAGTCTTACTGGGTTCCATCTATGCCCCTATTGTCGCGCAGGGCACCTTTCTTAATGACCTCTCGGAGGTCCTGCTTCGGTGGAGGGAGATCCCGTGGCTGCTAGGGGGTGACTTTAACGTGGTACTAGATGTCTCTCTTGACCGTTCTTTTCCCCCTCTTACAAGTACCACGGCCCTCTCTAACGCACAGCTTTTGAAGTCCTGGATGGGCGGTTGGGCACTTTCAGTCATCTGGCGGGATCGCCATCCACATTCCAGGGTGTATTCCTTTTATTCCCCGGTCCACAGCTTACATGTGCGCCTCGACCGCATACTAGTTTCCGCTGCTCTGCTGCCTTTAATACAGTCTATTGACTACCTTGGTCGGACACACTCCGATCACAACCCCCTGGTGATGAGCCTGGCTTAGGAGGCACGGCCTTCTCCACTTCCGGCCTGGCGTCTGCAGCCAGCGGCTTTGGAGGATCCCCTCTTCCGTGGCTCGCTGGGAGCTGAGATAGTTAGCTACTTCGAACTCAAAACGGCCACTGTAGGAGAGTAGGATCAGCTTCTTATGGTTACCCCCACTTTTTGCTGATGTTTCACTGTTTTTCGACTTTAGTCTGGCTGGGGCCCTGCTATCCAGGACCCCAGCCTAGCTGCTTCCTCTCTAAATTGATTCCCTGTACCTTAGGTACACCACAGATTGGATTCTGGGGTGCCCTTATAAGTCCCTAGTATATGGTATACTATGTACCCAGGGCATAGGTACCCCAGAGGCCTACCAGGGGCTGAAGCATGTATTATGCCACCCCTGGGCAGCCTTCCAAAATGACACCACAGGACTGCTACAGCAGCCTGAGTAAGGTGGTGCATGCACCCCTTACTGAGATATAGGTTCACTATATCTCACCCTATCACTGCACATATAAACCTATCAGTCACCCCTATGGCAGGCCTTATCAATCCTGAAGGCAGGGTGCTTGGTTTTGTGTGAGAGGGTGCCCATGCATGAGCAGAGCCCCTCTGCAGCCTTCGGAATCTATCATCCGGGGTTGTCTGTGAGGCAGCCTGACCATATACTCTTAAGTGCATTATAACCAAATGGTAAATGCTAACTTTGGGATGGCTGCACGGAAACATGTCGTGTTTGGTGTCAAACACCTTGGAATCATACCCCCACACCAGTAACTGGTGTGGGAGTATGATCCCACCCTTCTAGAGGGAGAGACATGACAGCACCGGTATACTCGGTACCAGCTAACAGAGCCCTGGCATCACAAAATGGATGCTGCAGCCACAGACACAAGTCTGGCCTCCTGCTGCTGACCGAAACTCCGGCAGGGGAGGCCTGGACAATAGGTTTCCTGTCACAGGGAGGTGTTACCACCTCCCAGACAGGCTTTAGTGTATTGGGGCTGGGTGGGTGCACTCTCAGAGTGCTTTGAAGTCCTGCACTGGGGGCACATTTGGTGTCCCTGTGCATAGCCCAGTTCAAACCGGTTGCAGGGGATACCAGCCCCTGCTCTGGCGGGAAAGTGGACAAAGGAAATGGGTGTAGCCACCCCTCTTTACAAACCCTCCCATGGGTGGGTCCCCTGAGTTAGTCCAACCCCTTCCTTGGGTATAAGATAGGAACCCCTGGCAACAGGACTTTAGATATCCCTGGACGAAACTCTGAAACTGGATCCTGGACCTTCGACGATCTGTTCAATGCCAGATGACTGAAGAATCTCCCTTGGAGTAAAGGAGTTACTCCCCTGCTTGGCAGGCACCAAAGACACATCTGACCAGTCTGCATCTCTAAAGCTCCCGCTGGACGCCGAAGACTTTGCAACCAAGGAAGTAGGTTTCCATACTTCCCAGAGGCTGACCCAAGTCTCCAGCAAAGCAGAGACCCGTAGCCCTCGTGGGTACCGTGGAACCGGAACCCCTGGACACCGTCCACATTTGCAAGTGCATAAGCTTCTCATCAAACCTTGAGGCTGTTCTTTGGGTTACTTGTAGCCCTGACCCCGAGCAGTGAATCCAGTGAAGATTGCCAGCCTACCTACTCCGAGTGATCCGTGGGCCACCATTTTGTGATTCCGCTTGAGGTCCCTTTGCAATCCCTTGTCCATCAACTTGTGGGTCCCTGAGATGGGTAAATTTACTTTGATTGGGCTTTCCTGGTTGCTCCAGATGTGCCCTGGCTCTCCATCGATTGGGGAGTCCCCAGGACCTTGATGGTCCGTCACAAAGCATCTTTCCTCTTCCTGTGTGGGTTGCTGTTGCCAAGGCTTGTTGTGTCCAATCCGGGCACCAACACTGCAGCACTTGACAACCTTTGTGGGACAGCTGGAATCCAGCTCCTGGTTGTCGTCGACGCCTCCTGGTCCTTGTGGCTGAAGAGTCAAGCTTCACCTCTTTCACCTGAAACACCCGACATCGGTGGGCATTCGTCTATCGTGCCCCTGGTCACTGGCTAGTGACCCAGACTCTGTCCCCTCTGTTTTCAGGTTCTTCACATCTCTGATCCAGGCTTGGATCTCTTTGGACACTTGGCATCTCCCCGGCAGCAGCACTTCTCTGCAAGCTGCCATTGAAAATGACGACTCGACCCAACACCATTTGACACCTATGCACCCGGCTTCCCTGGGTGAGGTAACACGAGTACTCCGGTGCTCCCGTGGGTGTTGGCCCTAGAACCATCTAAGTCCAAAAGGGTTCGTTCCTAGTCCACTCCGAAGTGTCCCTAAACTCTAAAACTCTAACCGCGACTTTCCCCATAGAAGCTAACGGAACTCGCGGCTGTGTTCACACACTGCACACGTCCCCCGTGGGTCCCCTGTGTCACTACCTTGGGTGGTTCCTTGGGGTCCCAGCGATTCTACAGGCTCTAGGCCTTGTGTCTAGTCAAGTCGTGGTTCTTATACCACTTTCTTAATATATGGTTTGGTACGCCCCTAGGGCTAATCGTATATTGTGCTAATTTACTGTGCTATTTTAAGTGTAACTTGTGTACTTCGACCTCTAGCCTCATAAAGAGACTAGGGGGGTGTGTTTTAGAATACATACATATATTTTATATATATACCTGGTGTGGTCTCCTTTCATTTACCCATTCAAGAGATTATAGACTGGTAAAACAAGCAGCTTTACACTCCTTCAAGACTTAGCCTGAAGGTTGCTCTCCATAGCTACCACTAGGATAGCTTTCAATAAAGGTTGTCTTTAACCTATCATCAATAAGGGGTTGTTTGGACTGGTGCAAGGTGCCCACTATAACTAGTGGACAGCATATACCAGGCCAACTTCTCACATTGGTGTGCAGCGGTTGGATTCAAGCTTGCCTTTGTTTTACCAGATAATCTCAAGTGAGTGACTAACTGAAAACCACTAAAGGTACCTGAGGTACATATAATTCAAGCTTAAATGACAGTAAGTTCTACTGAACTTAGAGTTGTGTGTCAAGGGCTTAGCACACCCTTTCTACAACTCAAGAGAGTTTAGTAGGCCATACTAGAGTAGGTAGTGCATACACCACACCTCACTAGTGATGTCTTCAAGGCCAGGAACCAGTGGGTCCCTGCCAGAAGCCAATGGGCTTCTACCGTCCAAGTATGACAACCTCCCATTCTTGGAATTGAGAGCATTGTGTAGTACTAGGAAGCTGAAGACAGGCAAAAGTGCAAACACCCAACGCCTCATAGAGGTACTACTGTTGGATGATCTCAGAAGACCCACAGGGTCTGAAGGGGTAGGCAGAGTGGGTGGGGCAGCAGATGAGGAAGGGCCAAGGGGTGAAGATACCCATGACCTGACCTCTGAAGCTGACCAGGAAGATGACACTGATCTTAACCTGGGAAATCCAGCTCCTCCTGCAGATGAGGAGGATGGCTAGAATGGCCTCCTCTTTATCCCACCAGGGAGAGTTGAGAGTGTGCCTAGAAGGTCTAGATCTCCTTCTCAGGAGTCTAACCGTTCTGACACCTCCATAGGGACCTCTGTTTCCTCTCATAGGAGGGAATCCTCTCATGAAAGGAAAGAGAGACTGCTCAAGTATGAAGAAGCTCAGCTTAGAATCAGAAAAGAGCAGTTGGCTTTAGATAGGGAGTCCCTAGAGCTTCAGAAAACTAGAAGAAAGTTGGGACTAGAGTCCCATGGTGGCAGCAACTTCCCTAGTGTTAGGGAAAGGTCTCATGACCATAGAAACCTAAGCAAGATTGTCCCTCCCTACCAGAGTGGGGATGACATCCACAAGTGGGTTACTGTACTGGAAAGGGCCTGTAAAGTTCAGAGGGTCCCCCAGGAGCAGTGGGCAGCAATCTTGTGGCTCTCCTTTGCAGACAAAGGTAGAGATAAGCTCCTCACTGTAAGAGAAGAAGATGCTGATTATTACCAAATCTTGAAAAGTGCACTGATTGAGGGGTTTGGCCTAACCACTGAACAGTATAGGATAAAGTTCAGAGATACCCAAAAGGCACAGAATCAAGACTGGGTGGACTTTGTAGATTGTGCTACTAAGGCTCTGGAGGGCTGGTTACTTGGCAGTAAGGTGTGTGACTTCAAAGGATTGTACAACTTAATTATGAGGGAGCAGATCCTTAATAATTGTCAAAATCAGCTGTTGCATCAGTACCTGGTGGACTCTGATCTGACCTCTCCCCAAGAATTGGGAAAGAAGGCAGACAAATGGGTCAGAACCAGGGTGAGGCAGAAGGTTCAGAACCAAGGTGGTGACCCCAAGAAGCAAGATTCTAAGAACTCTGACAAGGGTGGGGAAAAGGGTAAAGACCAGAAGTCTTCTCAAGGTCTCCAAAGGTCTTCATCTGGGGGGGAGTCCCAATCTAACAAAAATAAAGGCCAAAAGAAACCATGGTGTAAAATCTGTAAGCAGAAAACCCATTGGACAAGTGACTGTACAAAGTCCAAAGACTCAACTCCAGCCACCATTGCCCCTAAGGCAACTGTTCCCCCTAGTGCAGCTACAATTGGTGGTACTCAGAATAAGGGTGTAGTAGGGTTAACCCTGGGTTCTGAGATGGGCTCTGGCCTAGTCAGAGTTCCAACTCAGGCTGTCCTGATCTGTGATGGAGGCATGGACATGTCCTCCTTTGTGAGTCCCAGTAACTTGGGCAAATACAGACAGCAGCCTTTGATAAATGGAAAAGAGGCTTTGGCATTCAGGGACATAGGAGCAAGTGTCACAATGGTGACACAAGAGCTTGTGGCTCCTGGGCAGATTATACTTGGTGAAATGTACCAAGTGACCAATGCTAGCAATGTCAGGACAGACCATTCCTTGGCAGTTGTTAATTTCTCCTGGGGAGGGGTAACTGGCCTCAAGAAAGTTGTGGTAAGTGCAGACCTCCCTGTTGAATGCTTGCTTGGCAATGATCTAGAAACTTCAGCTTGGGCAGAAGTGGAGCTCAGGACACATGCAGAAATGCTAGGGATCCCTGCACATGTATTTGCTGTGACCAGGTCACAGGCCAAAAAGTCTAACACTGAACAGGCCCTGTATTCTGGAAGAATGGACCAGGTGCCTCCCAAGAGGAGGAGCAGTAGGGTTAAGGCAGTGCCTTCCCCCCTGACTCAGAATACAGATCAGCCTCCTGAGGGAGATGATCTTAGTCCTGAAGAAGGAACTGTCCCAGAGGAGCTTGAACCTGATCAGGTTGAGTTCTTGGGGACAGGGGGCCCTTCCAGGGAAGATCTGAGCCAGGAGCAGCAAAGCTGCCCCTCTCTTGAAACCCTCAGAAAGCAAGATGCTGATGAGGCTGCTGGGAATGCTAGTGGCACCCATAAAATATATTGGGATGATGGACTCCTATATTCAGAGAGTTGACACCCCAAACCTGGTGCTTCCAGGAGGTTGGTAATACCTCTGAAATTTAGGGGCTTCCTATTGACACTAGCCCATGATATTCCTCTAGCAGGTCACCTGGGCCAAAACAAGACTTGGGACAGAATTGTTCCTCACTTTCATTGGCCCCACATGTCTGAAGACACCAAGGAGTTTTGTCGCTCCTGTGTCACCTGCCAAGCCAATGGGAAGGCAGGTGGAACCACAAAGGCCCCCCTGATACCACTACCTGTGGTGGGGGTTCCCTTTGAGAGGGTGGGGATTGATATAGTTGGTCCCATGGATTCTCAGACAGCCTCTGGGCACAGATTTATCCTGGTGGTGGTGGACCATGCCACTAGGTACCCAGAAGCAATTCCACTTAGGACCACCACAGCACCTGTGGTGGCAAGGGCCCTCTTGGGAGTATTCTCAAGAGTGGGTTTTCCTAAGGAGGTAGTATCAGACAGGGGTACCAACTTCATGTCTAGTTACTTGACTGCAATGTGGAAGGTGTGTGGAGTGAATTATAAGTTCACCACACCCTATCACCCACAATGCAATGGTTTAGTTGAAAGGTTCAACAAAACCTTAAAGGGCATGATCAAAGGTCTCCTAGAAAAGCTTAGGCGCAGATGGGACATCCTTTTGCCCTGCCTTTTATTTGCCTACAGGGAGGTGCCTCCAAAGGGGGTTGGTTGCAGCCCTTTTGAACTTTTGTTTGGCCATCCTGTTAGGGGTCCTTTGTGTCTGGTGAAGGAGGGATGGGAGTTACCTCTCAAACCCCCTAAACAGGACATAGTGGACTATGTACTTGGTCTCCGCTCCAGGATGGCAGAGTATATGAAAAAGGCAACTAAAAACCTTGAGGCTAGCCAGGAATTGCAAAAGGCCTGGCATGACCAAAAGGCTGTGCTGACTGTTTACCAGCCAGGGCAGAAAGTGTGGGTGTTGGAGCCTGTGGCCCCAGCAGCCCTCCAAGATAAGTGGAGTGGCCCACATACAATTGTTGAACAGAAGGGAGAGGTTACCTACTTGGTAGACCTTGGAACTCCCAGGAGTCCCCATAGGGTACTTCATGTCAACAGGCTGAAACCATATGTCGACAGGGCAGACATGGGCTTGCTCATGGCTACTGATGAGGGACAGGAGGAAGAGAGTGATCCACTCCCTGACCTGCTCTCTCAGAACCCTGATGATGGATCAGTAGATGGTGTAGCCTTGGCAGGCAGCCTCACTGTCCAGCAACAAACTGACTGCAGAAAAGTTCTCAGCCAGTTCAGGCATATGTTCTCCCTGACACCTAGTCAGACTACCTGGTGCACTCATGAAGTGGACACTGGGGACAGTCTGCCTGTCAAGAATAAAATCTACAGGCAGCCTGATCATGTCAGGGATTGTATAAGGACAGAGGTCCAAAAGATGTTGGATTTGGGAGTCATTGAACCCTCAGATAGCCCTTGGGCTAGTCCAGTAGTCCTTGTGCCTAAACCTCACACCAAAGATGGCAAGAGAGAAATTAGGTTTTGTGTGGACTACAGGGGTCTCAATGCAGTCACTAGGACTGATGCCCATCCCATCCCAAGGGCAGATGAGCTTATAGATACTTTGGCCTCAGCCAAGTTTCTGAGCACATTTGACTTGACAGCTGGCTACTGGCAGATCAGACTAGCTGATGATGCAAAGCCAAAGACAGCATTTTCTACCCCTAGTGGGCATTATCAATTTGTGGTGATGCCCTTTGGTTTGAAAAATGCACCTGCCACTTTCCAAAGGTTGGGGAATACAGTCCTTACAGGCCTGGAAGACTATAGTGCATCATATCTAGATGATATTGCTGTCTTTAGCTCCACCTGGGAGGATCACCTGGTCCACCTAAGGAATGTTTTGGAGGCCCTGCAAAAGGCAGGCCTAACTATCAAGGCTACTAAGTGCCAGATAGGGCAGAGTCAGGTTGTGTACCTGGGCCACCTTGTAGGTGGAGGCCAGGTTCAACCATTGCAGAGCAAAATCCAGACCATGATGGACTGGGTTGCTCCAACTACCCAGACTCATGTAAGAGCCTTCTTGGGCCTGACTGGGTACTACAGAAGATTTGTAAAAGGTTATGGATCCATAGTGACCCCCTTGAATGACCTTACCTCTAAGAAAATGCCCAAAAGGTTCAGTGGACAGTTAACTGTCAAAAGGCATTTGATGACCTGAAGCAGGCCATGTGCACTGCTCCCATTCTGCAGAGTCCTGATTACTCCAAAAAGTTCATTGTACAAACAGATGCATCTGAGTTGGGGGTAGGGGCTGTACTGTCACAGTTGAATGATGAAGGTCAGGATCAGCCAGTAGCTTTTATTAGCAGAAGGCTGACCCCCAGAGAGAAACGTTGGTCAGCCATAGAGAGGGAGGCCTTTGCTGTGGTTTGGGCTCTGAAGAAGTTGAGGCCATACTTGTTTGGCACTCACTTCATTGTTCAGACAGACCATAAGCCCCTCTTATGGCTAAAACAGATGAAGGGTGAAAACCCCAAACTTTTGAGGTGGTCCATTTCCCTACAGGGGATGGACTATACAGTGGAACATAGACCTGGGAGTAGCCATGCCAATGCAGATGGACTCTCCAGATATTTCCACTTAGAACATGTAGACTCAACTGGTCAAGGTTAGTTTAATGTCCCTGCAGTTGGGGGGGTTGTGTAGGAGAGTAGGATCTGCTTCTTATGGTTACCCCCACTTTTTGCTGATGTTTCACTGTTTTTCGACTTTAGTCTGGCTGGGGCCCTGCTAACCAGGATCCCAGCCTGGCTGCTTCCTCTCTAAATTGATTCCCTGTACCTTAGGTACACCACAGATTGGATTCTGGGGTGCCCTTATAAGTCTCTAGTATATGGTATACTATGTACCCAGGGCATAGGTACCCCAGAGGCCTACCAGGGGCTGAAGCATGTATTATGCCACCCCTGGGCAGCCTTCCAAAATGACACCACAGGACTGCTACAGCAGCCTGAGTAAGGTGGTGCATGCACCCCTTACTGAGATATAGGTTCACTATATCTCACCCTATCACTGCACATATAAACCTATCAGTCACCCCTATGGCAGGCCTTATCAATCCTGAAGGCAGGGTGCTTGGTTTTGTGTGAGAGGGTGCCCATGCATGAGCAGAGCTCCTCTGCAGCCTTCGGAATCTATCATCCGGGGTTGTCTGTGAGGCAGCCTGACCATATACTCTTAAGTGCATTATAACCAAACGGTAAATGCTAACTTTGGGATGGCTGCACGGAAACATGTCGTGTTTGGTGTCAAACACCTTCGAATCATACCCCCACACCAGTAGCTGGTGTGGGAGTATGATCCCACCCTTCTAGAGGGAGAGACATGACAGCACCGGTATACCCGGTACCAGCTAACGGAGCCCTGGCATCACAAAATGGATGCTTCAGCCACAGACACGAGTCTGGCATCCTGCTGCTGACCGAAACTCCAGCAGGGGAGGCCTGGACAATAGGTTCCTGTCACAGGGAGGTGTTACCACCTCCCAGACAGGCTTTAGTGTATTGGGGCTAGGTGGGTGCACTGTCAGAGTGCTTTGAAGTCCTGCACTGGGGGCACATTTGGTGTCCCTGTGCATAGCCCAGTTCAAACCAGTTGCAGGGGATACCAGCCCCTGCTCTGGCGTGAAACTGGGCAAAGGAAATGGGTGTAGCCACCCCTCTTTCCAAACCCTCCCATGGGTGTGTCCCCTGAGTTAGTCCAACCCCTTCCTTGGGTATAAGATAGGAACCCCTGGCAACAGGACTTTAGATATCCCTGGACGAAACTCTGAAACTGAATACTGGACCTTCGACGATCTGTTCAACGCCAGATGACTGAAGAATCTCCCTTGGAATAAAGGAGTTACTCCCCTGCTTGGCAGGCACCAAAGATGCATCTGACCGGTCTGCATCTCCGAAGCTCCCGCCGGACGCCGAAGACTTTGCAACCCAGGAGGTGGGATTGCAAACTTCCCAGAGGCTGTCCCGAGTCCCCAGCAAAGCTGAGACCCATAGCCCTCGTGGGTACCGTGGAACCAGAACCCCTGGACACCGTGCACATTTGCAAGTGCATAAGCTTCTCATCAAACCTTGAGGCTGTGCTTTGGGTTACTTGTAGCTCTGACCCCGAGCAGTGAATACACTGAAGATTGCTGGCCTACCCACTCCGAGTGATCCGTGGGTTGCCATTTTGTGATTCCGCTTGAGGTCCCTTTGCAATCCCTTTTCCATCGACTTGTGGGTCCCTGAGAAGGGTAACTGTACTTTGATTGGGCTTTCCTGATTGCTCCAGACATGCCCTGACTCTCCA
Source organism: Calotriton arnoldi (assembly GCA_963921515.1). NCBI lineage: Eukaryota > Metazoa > Chordata > Amphibia > Caudata > Salamandridae > Calotriton > Calotriton arnoldi. The sequence goes on from CAWUFW010004704.1 coordinate 1,435,369, forward strand.
TTGCTTGGGGAGTCCCCAGGACCTTGCTGTTCCGTCCCGAAGCATCTTTCCTTTTCCTGCGTGGGTTGCTGTTGCCAAGGCTTGTTGTGTTCAATCCGGGCACCAATACTGCAGCACTCGACATCCTTTCTGGAGCAGCTCGAATCCAGCTCCTGGTCATCGTTAATGCCTCCTGGTCCTCGTGACTGAAGAGTCAGGCTTCACCTCTTTCACCTGAAACACCCGACATCGGTGGGCATTCGTCTATCGTGCCCCTGGTTACTGGCTAGTGACCCAGACTCTGTCCTCTCTGCTTTCAGGTTCTTCACATCTCCGATCCAGGCTTGGATCTCTTCGGACACTTCGCATCTCCCCGGCAGCAGCACTTCTCTGCAAGCTGCCATTGAAAACGACGACGCGACCCAACACCATTTGACACCTATGCACCCGGCTTCCCTGGGTGAGGTAACACGAGTACTCCAGTGCTCCCGTGGGTGTTGGCCCTAGAACCATCTAAGTCCAAAAGGGTTCGTTCCTAGTCCACTCCGAAGTGTCCCTAAACTCTAAAACTCTAACCCCGACTTTCCCCATAGAAGCTAACGGAGCTCGCGGCTGTGTTCACACACTGCACACGTCCCCGTGGGTCCCCTGTGTCACTACCTTGGGTGGTTCCTTGGGGTCCCAGTGATTCTACAGGCTCTAGGCCTTGTGTCTAGTCAAGTCGTGGTTCTTATACCACTTTCTTAATATATGGTTTGGTACGCCCCTAGGGCTAATCGTATATTGTGCTAATTTACTGTGCTATTTTAAGTGTAACTTGTGTACTTCGACCTCTAGCCTCATAAAGAGACTAGGGGGGTGTGTTTTAGAATAAATACATATATTTTATATATGTATACCTGGTGTGGTCTCCTTTCATTTAGCCATTCAAGAGATTATAGACTGGTAAAACAAACAGCTTTACACTCCTTCAAGACTTAGCCTGAAGGCTGCTCTCCATAGCTACCACTAGGATAGCTTTCAATAAAGGTTGTCTTTAACCTATCATCAATAAGGGGTTGTTTGGACTGGTGCAAGGTGCCCACTATAACTAGTGGACAGCATATACCAGGCCAACTACTCACAGCCACCACAGACTCGGTCCTTACCGAATGGGAGGCCTTTAAAGTGGTAATTAGGGGCCATTGTCTGGGTCAGACCTGGAGTATTCGTAAGCAGCTTGACACCTCTCTATCCCTTATTGAGAAACAGCTGCTTTCGCTTGAGACACGGGTTGCCCGCTGCCCAGACCGACAGAGGCCCCTGGACGCTGCCCACGCCGAAAGGGAGGCGCTTCTGGATCGCCTGAAGTGCCATAATTATCTGGCTCATTCGGCCCATACCCACTCAGCGGCGGATAAGGCCGGCAGGATACTGGCCTACTTGATCCGGCAGGAACATCCCCAGCGCCCTATACAGTTGCTACTGGATGATCTGGGCCGGGAGCGCAACACTCAGAAGGACATTCATGCTTTGATGACCGAGCACTACACTATATGGGGCCCGACTGATAGATAACGCCCGGGACGTGGGTTCTTTTTTAGACACGGTGGAGCTGCCTACTCTTACTGTCGACCAGTTTCTGGAGCTGGATTCCCCCATCACAGAGGACGAAATTCAGGATGCATTACTATCCTTGTCCTCTGGTAAGACGCCGGGTCCAGATGGCCTCCCGGTGGAATTTTTTTAAACTTATGCGGAACATTTAGTGCCACGCCTCCATTTGTTGTTCGCAGAGGCGATTTCAGATGGGACTCTACCCCCGACTATGCGCGTCGCTAATGTGGTCTCTCTGCTGAAGCCTGGGAAGGACCCTACATCCCCTGGCTCTTACCGGCCGATCGCGATACTAAACACGGATTATAAGATCCTGGCAAAAGTCCTGGCCAATCGACTGGTCCCGCTCGTTCCTGCACTAGTGCACTCCGATCAGAATGGCTTCGTTCCACAGCGTAATACTGCTTTGAACATATGACGCTACTTTCAGGTGGCGGAGTATGCTTCGCTCAATTGGCCTCGCTCGGGCTGTATGGTATTAGACCTTGAGAAGGCCTTCGATTCGCTGGCTTGGAACTTTCTCTTCGCCGTTCTGGCCCGCTTCGGAATCGGCCCCCACTTCCTTAGCTTGGTGCGACTGCTGTATCATAACCCTACGGTCCGGATCCGGACGGGACCCTACGTTTTGGATCCAATACAGGTGGGACGCGGCACCCGGCAGGGATGTCCGTTATCCCCGCTCCTGTTCGCGTTGGCGGTGGAGCCTCTGGCGGCCCATGTATGCGCCCACGTTGACATGGGAATGAGCTGGGGGATGGCATTCACACCATCTCGTTATACGCAGACGACCTGCTGTTATATGTTCGAGACCTCCATAACATCCCCTCCACACTTGACTGTGCTCTCAGCCATTTTGCACGGGCCTCGGGGCTACGAGTTAATGCAGCGAAATCTATACTCTCGCCGTTTCTCAGAGAGACTCCTGATCCAGGATATGTATTGGGGGGGACACCCGTAACCTGGTGTGTAGACCCCTTCCGCTACTTGGGGGTCTTCATATACCGTTCCCATACTGATCTCTTCGAGGGCAACATAGTCCGGGCCACCACGGTGATTTGGTCGCAAATGGGTTTTTTGAAAACTCTACCACTGGCGATCTCTGGGAGGATCGCCCTTATCAAGATGGTGGTTCTTCCCCGCCTTCTCTACTATTTCGCTACCATGCCCCTCCTCATCTCCCCTCCTTTCTTCAGGCAATGGGAAAAGAGTGTACGGGACTTTATTTGGGGAAACATCACGTCACAGAGTCTCCATGGGGAAACTTTATTTACCCACCGAGATGGGTGGCCTAGCGGTGCCCAACTTTGAACATTACTATTTGGCCTCCCAGTTGCAATGGGTTGCCAGATGGCTAGCCTCCCGCCACCTGGCGGACACAGCTTCTCTGCAACCCCCACTGACGCAAGGTACCCTTCTACCAATCTTCCACCCTTCCACTCTTGCTCCAAGTCCAGGCCTCCCGATATATTTCTACTCAATGTTGCGTATAGGTGTTTCTCTAGATGCCTTTTTCTCACCAGAACTACCACTCCCTACGCGCCCACTATCCCATTGCTAAGGAACTCCACGAGGGGTCACCTATACGACGGAGACTGAGCTACGGCACTGGGCCTCAGAGGGGATACAAGACGTGGGTGATCTTTTTCAAGATGGCACTCTCATCCCGTATCAAGATCTCATAGCAGAGGGGAACCTATGCCCTGGACAGTTTTTACTCCACAGACCTATTGTTGCATCACTATCATCCAAATGGGGCGCTCTCACTCAGGAACCCCCTATGCATCACACTATACAATACCTTCATGTGATGGGGATGGGGGGACACCTCACGCGCTGGTTCGCATCCTCCCTTCGTCAACACACAGGGGCGGAACTTACTCGGCTTCGACATCACTGGGAAGAGGCCTTGGGAAGGGAGTTTACAGATAGAGAATGGACCACCATCCGATGTAGCCCGACATATGTTCAGCGTAACCAACGGTTCAAACAAATTCAATTCTTCATACTACATCGGGCCTACCTCTCCCCAGCCCAAATTAATAGGTACTTCCTCCGCGTAGATGCGGCTTGCCCCCGCTGGCAGCAGTTAGATGCAGACATCCTTCATATGCTCTGGCACTGCCCGGTCTTAACTGACTACTGGAGCAATGTGAAGATCACCTTGATTACTTGCACTGCCCGCACTATACCCCCTGGCTGGGAGGCACATATATTACATCTTTTCAGTAGGAACAAAAAATATAGAGCTGCCATAAGATTTCAGGATTTGGGTCTAATAGTGGCCAAGCGACTGATCACTCAGCATTGGAAATCCCCTCTATCACCTCACTCGCTTGCCTGGGGTCAGTCCCTACTTAACTGGGCTAAGGCAGAGGGCGCATCGCTGCGTAGGGAAGATCTGCTAGGCATCCGTAAATTTCCCCTAGCACCTCAATGGGATACAATGGTTTCCAGGCTTCAGGAGGAGGTCACTAACGCTGGGGACACGAATGCTGTATCTGGGGCTGACACTCAGGATCCATCCCTCACCGATAGAAACATAGAGTAATGCTACCCTCTGGACGGATTTTTCTTCCCCTCCTGTTTCGGCACCTCCCTCACCTTTAGACTCTAGACCCTGGGAACCCTGGTCCTCCCGGCTGCACTGGCTGAGGCAGCAGGTCTCACGCGACTCTAGTCTCCCTCCTTAGCTTAAGTTGTCCTCATTTTGTTGTACTCTATCTCCCCGTTAGAATTCGGACTGCACCACATTTGGTTCGTTTATATGTCACTCACTGGCACGCTGATCCACCCTGTTTAGGGTATTGCTTTAAGACTTCTGTATGATTGCTGTGAACCATTTACCAGTTTCTGTTACAATTGAGTACTGCGCAATATACAATTGATCGTCACTTATCTATGCCTTCTTAACTGCTGTGTAAGCGCTGCTCTGATCATATGTCTTAAAAATGTGCAAAAACGTTAATAAAAAAAGATTTAAACAAAAAAAAAAAAATGGCTAAGTCGAGTTACCAGTTTAAACTGTTCTGCCAGTCTGCAGGGGCAGGCTGGGAGACATGTTTTTACATTGTCACATCTAGTGTGCACAATAGGTGCTGCAGCATTGGTGAGCCACTTTAACTTACAGGCTCTGGGTACCACTGGTATCATATATCAGGGGCTTAGAAGTAAGTAAAGTTATACCAATTGGGTGTAAGCCAATCAAAAATATACTTTGTATGGTCAGAACACAGGCACTCAGGTATGGTTTGTAGGCCTCAGTGCACTTTCAGAGTCGAAAAAACAGCAGCAGCAGTTCAAAACTTTAGGGGTGATCATGTAAAAAGAGGTCTTTCCATACAAAAACGTTTTTTTAATTAGGAAAGATCAATGCCTTTAGAAAAAGAGGAATTAATAATTTGGCTGGGTGTGATTGATTTGCCTAAGTTTTTAAGTTTTGATACAGGACAATTGTCAAGGGGGAAGCCCTAATGTTTACTGGAGTTAATGGGAATTGTCTGAATACCTGCCCTTTTAACTGCGCCATAGTGGAGGGATTCATGAAGATGGGACTGGTTACTTAACCGAAGTAATTTCAACTTTTCTTAAAATTTTTTTCAGTTCTTGCGATGGACTAAAAATATTGGTTGTGAATCCAGGGTTGGAGAGTGTATCAACCATTTTATTAACGTCCTCGTAATGTGTGTGAATTGTTTTTAGCATTGAGAATCTTATAGAGTACGAAGATTTCTTAGTGCTCCTGACTAACTAGTTGTATTTGCACTTTTGTCTGTGATTAATGATTGTCCTGTGCGTTAAATGATTTACAGCACTTTCTTTCCAGGTCTTTTAATAGGTTTTTTCTTTAATAAGTGAATCTGTAAACCAAGGATTGGTCAGATGTTTTGCTTTTATCGCTTAAGTTTCTAAGGGGGTAGGGTATTTAGAGTTTCAGTTAAATATGAATCAAATGATTTAGGATAACCAATGGATTGATTTTAGTAGGCACAGACGTTTTAGTAATTTTCCGAAAGATTTCCTCAAATGCTTCGGGGGTAAAAAATGTCCAGTTTCGGTGACTGATTGAGGTCTTCTGTTGGGAAACCTCTTTTTTGTGGCTTGAGAGATTCTAAATGTAACCAATGAATGATCGGACCACAGAGTTCTGAAGCAGCGAGGAAATAATGAGTTTGGATAATGTAAGGACCAGATCAAGGGTGTGTCAAGCCCTGTGAGTAGGGTTGTTCACCAGTAGTGTAATGATGTTCAGGCGGGTGTAATCTGGTAGTTTAATAGTGGCATCTTTCAAGATATTGACATTGTCTAGCACTAGATAACAGGAAATAAGGCTTGCGAAAGTGGTAGACTTCTTCAATCCACTGAGCTGGTGTGAATTTGTGGTGTCCAATAGCACAGAATGAAGCTAAAGTTTGTATTGTGTTTTTTTAAGTTAATGGAAAGAAATAGCGATTCTGTGCCATGATAGGTGATCCAGGTGTAGAGATCTATTTGAAATGAATTATGCTGAGCAATACAAACACAACCTCCATGTTTATTATTTCTGTTGCATCTAATAGTTTTATAGCTTGGGGGCATTAGTTCACCTAGTATCGGATTACAGTTGGGAGATAGCCATGATTCTGCTATGGACATTGGACCAGTTCTCACTGGCAATAGAGTGTGCATAAGAGAGTGTTTTTTTTTTTTTACCCGCACAGCAAACATTACTTTTGCAAAGTCATCCTGTGCCCTGGGCACCCCCCAACTTTTTGCTGTCTGATACTGGTGTTAACTGACTCTGACTGACCCTAACCAGGCCCAGGGCCAGTGCTATGCTGATAGAGACACTTAGAATACAGTGAAAACATCTACATACACTAGGGTACACTATGGTTAGGGGTACCCCTGTGATTGGCATGACCTACCCTATCAGGCCCTAGGACATAATAGGGAAGGGGGATTGAAACTACCTTTCAGTCCCTTGTATGTAATAGGGCATGGCAGTTTAGAGGCCAGCAGCCCTTTCTGCACTTACATGTGTGCACTGCTGAAGCCTGAGGTCAGTTTAAAAGTAGCTCTGTGTTGCAAGACTGCTTTTAATTAAATTGTGCCCAAACTTGACTTTGGTGTTTGGAGCACTAACAATGGATAACCTACAATGTTTTGGCATATTAGGTACCCCAAGGGTCTCCCCTAGGTATCCCAGGGGTGGGGGGTCAGGTATGTATAAGGAGGACCCTTAGAAAATTAGTTCTCTATGCCCTGGGTTAAGTGAAATTGCACATTTCACTCCCCACATTGAGATAAGGTTCAGCACAAAATCTACTCTGGTGCTAGGAGCACTGTGGAGGGAGGATCTGCAATATTTCTACATATTCAGAACCGCTAAAGTCTCCCCTAGGTGTTCCAGGGGTGGTGGTCCTGTAGATTTAGGCAGAGTACTTATAAAATATGTTTTTATAAGCCCTAGTGCTGGAAAAATGGCCCAAGTAATTTTCCCATTGCAAATCCCATGTCACATAGGTAAATGGCAAGAAGTTATTAACTACAAACTCTTGATAGGAGAAGGCCAAAAATACCATTCAGAGACTTCCCAGAATGGTATTAATAAACTCAACAATATGATATTGTTGAATTTCTTCTAAAATGTACAGACAAGAAGTCATAAGACTTTCTTGTCTGTAAGCCCAGATTCAGCCTACTAGTGGTCTGTCCTGATTGGTCAGAGTTAAGTGGATTAGCCATGATGTTTTGACCAAGATGGCCGCGGGGAAGGAGCTCTAGGAAGGAGCTCCCGGGCTTTGGGATTTCTTTTAGTGACAATCCCAAGGGCACCTCCCCCTAAGAAGCTCAACAACAAGGGAACGACCAACTGCATGCTTATAAACTGCAGATCTGCAACCAAGCACTCAAAAGAATTGGGAGAAACCATCCTGAACCATGACATTGATATCACGTTCATCACAGAAACTTGGTTGAATGAATCCGCCTACCCAATCATTGACATTATAGTGCCCCCCGGGTACTCAATCATCAAGAAAGACGGAAAAAACCATTGTGGTGGGGGCATTGCAATCATCCACAAGAATAGCATTACCATAACTGAAACTGACACCTTCCCCTACAACACATTTGAATATCTAACTTCCACCTTAACGATGAAAGACAACAAAACGCTATGCTGTCACCTCCTCTACCATCCGCCAGGCACCACACTCACCTTTGGAGAACACCTATCTGACCTGATAGCACACTGCTCACTCTTAGACTCCAACATCATAATACTAGGTGACGTCAACCTTCATTGGAACGACGAGAGCAATACTCTAATCGAATCCTTAAATGAACTTCTACTCAATAATACTCTTATCCAGCACTACAAAGAACAAACTCATAACAGAGGCTTAATCCTTGACGTCATTATAGCTCATGAAAATACAGTTACTATTGACCACAACCTTTCCGTCGACTGGTCAGACCACCACATCATTCTATTTCACATTCACCAAATGATTCCTCACTTACCCCGTACACAGGAATCCCTTCTTTGGGTGAGAAATTTAAGACAGATTCCCCTGGCCAACTTGGAAGAAAGGGTGAAGACACTACTTACCCCCACTGCAAATAATCTCTCTACAACCGAACTTACTACACACTACAACGCAACGATGACAGCCATACTAAACCAAGTAGCCCCTTTGAAACAAAAAAGAGTCAGGAACACCCCATTGAGATCCTGGTTCAATATAGACCTAAACTCTGAAACAAGACAACTCAGAGCTGCTGAAAGACTTTGGCGGAATAACCCATCTGCAACCCACCTTGACCAGCTCAAAACAGAATGCAGCAAATAAAAAAAACACATCAGGAATGAAAAAGCTACCTTCTTCGAAGCGCATTAGACAATGCAAAAAACTGTCCCAAAGAGCTCTTCAATATCATTAAACAACAAACATCCAAACCACCCACAATAACCACGCAGGCCTCCAAAGAACTTTGTGACAATTTTGCCAACCAAATCACCAAGATTGAGCGCTTCTTTGATGACCACATCCTGTCATCCAACGAAAGCCCGCCCTCCAGTAATGAAGGAAACAACTCCCCCTCGCACTCCCCCAGGTGCTGGAAGACATTCAACCCCATCTCAGAAGCTGACATCACTGAAATGATTAATATGTCCAAGCCCTCCTCCCCCAAATCTGACCCTATTCCTGCTCACCTGGCAAAAAAGCTGAACCCCGCCCTAGCCCCTCTTTGGATCAAGATTATAAATAGCTCCTTGAGAACTGGAGCTATGCCAGACTGACTTAAAATCGGCCAAGTCACGCCATTACTAAAAAAAAACAGGTTCAGACCGAAACAACCCCAACAACTTCAGGCCTGTCTCCAACCTCCCCTTCTTAGCCAAAATACTTGAAAGATGTGTTCTCCTCCAACTCAACCAACACATTGACAGCAACAACCTTCTGGACACTCACCAATCAGGCTTCAGAAAAGGCTCCAGCACCAAGACGGCGATCCTGAATGTTATTGATGATGTATACATATCACTCAATGTAGACCGATGCTACTCATGCTCCTTGACCTATCAGCAGCCTTTGACACGGTTGACCACGAACTTCTCATAAGCGCCCTCCGAGAAAGAATCAAAGATGATGAGGTGGTCCTACAATGGTTCACCTCCTTCCTACAAAACCGCTCTCAACAAATAAAAATTAATAATTCCACCTCTGACATACTCCCTTTAACTCGGGGTGTCCCGCAAGAGTCAGTTCTCCCCCCTCACTGTTCAACATCTACATGGAGCCCCTCACCGCCATACTCATAAAAGCCAACATCCCCTTCTACCTCTATGCGGATGATACCCAGATCTACCTGGAAACATCTTCAATAAGAGACATACAGAGACTAAATGACACTTTAAGAGAAGTTTATTATAGATTTGTTTCAAGTCTCCTTTCAGGACATTTCTCACAGGTATATTTTATGCTTGCAATTAACCCTGAGCGGAGTTTTCCGCACTCCGCGTTACGCGGAGCTCGCAGAGTTTTTTTCCTTGCTCGCGTTCACCAATGTCAAGTTGGCGAGCGCGAGCGAGGAAAATCCACCTCCCGGCGAGATTTTTCCTCGTTTGCGATCGTCAACATCAAGTTGGCGAGCGTGAGCTGGGAAAATAAACCTCCTGGTGAGATTTCTCAACGCGGGGGGGGTCGGGTCTCTCATTGCGAGTGGTCGTGTATGCTCTCGACTGCTCGCATTGAGAAACTGCCGGTTCGCGTTGAGAAAGCTGCTGCTCGAGTAAATATCTACTCGAACGGCAGAAAGGAAAGCAGCGCTCGCTTGCGCTGTGCATGGTGCCGTTCGCGATGATTGCACAGTGCGGACAAGTTTCTGGCACTGAAAATCACCGTGAACGGCATTTTTCTATCGCACTCCGCCGCTTGCGGAGCTCCACGTAGCGCGGCGGAATGTTTTTTCCACTTTGCGGAGTTTTGAGTAGCGCAACTCCGCGAACTCCACCCAGGGTTACTTGCAATACAGACAAAATATGCAGAGTTTTTGGAAAAGTTGACACTGTCTGATTATCTGAAATGCGAGTGAAGTTTGAGTGTGACTCAGCTAGGGGTATTGTATGCTGAACCTGTACAGTGTGAAACCTTCTCGAAGGCGAAGTTAACAAAAAAAATTCTAGAAAAATGCGCACATGAAAGATGGCTTAAAAATAAAGATAAACCCACAGTAATTGCATACTACCATCCCCACTCATAGGGGGATGGATGCCTACCACTACCACCACCCCTACTCATGGGTGCTGGATGCCTGTCACTATTTCCATCCCCACTCATAGGGGGATGGATGCCTACCACCAACACCACCCCTACTCAGGGGGGGCTGGATGCCTACCACTACCACCACCCCTACTCAGGGGGGGCTGGATGCCTACCACCAACACCACCCCTACTCAGGGGGCTGGATGCCTACCACCAACACCACCCCTACTCAGGGGGGCTGGATGCCTACCACTACCACCACCCCTACTCAGGGGGCTGGATGCCTACCACTACCACCACCCCTACTCAGGGGGCCTGGATGCCTACCACTACCACCACACCTACTCAGGGGGGCCTGGATGCCTGTCACTACTACCATCCCCACTCATAGGGGGATGGATGCCTACCACCAACACCACCCCTACTCAGGGGGGCCTGGATGCCTACCACTACCACCACCCCTACTCAGGGGGGCCTGGATGCCTGTCACTACTACCATCCCCACTCATAGGGGGAGGGATGCCTACCACCCACACCACCCCTACACATAGGATGGGTAATGCATGACACAACCAGCATACTCCAACATAAGGAATGTCTGAAAAAAACATCCCCCCAACACCATGACAAGCGTGTGTAGTCTGTGTCAAATGCCTACAACACTGAACATGACATTGAACATACAATCTGACCCCCTATCACATGTGTCACACATAAATGTGTGTGGCCTCCACAATGCAAGCAGACCATGACCACTGTGGGAATGGGGTATAACACCCCATCATCACAGTGCCCAAAAGGTAAGTGTGGGGTCCATAGCTGAAGCCCAATTGAACATTGTGGCAATGGGGTCTAAACTCCCATCACCACAGTGACCAAAAGGGAAGTGTGGGGTCCATAGCTGAAGCACATTATGAACATTGTGGCAATGGGGTCTAAACCCCCATCATCACAGTGACCAAAATGTAAGTGTGGGGTCCATACCTGAGGCACATTTTGAACATTGTGGCAATGGGGTCTAAACCCCCATCACCACAGTGACCAAAAGGTAAGTGTGGGGTCCATAGCAGAAGCACATTTTGAACATTGTGGCAATGGGGTCTAAAACCCCATCATCACAGTGACCAAAAGGTAAGTGTGGGGTCCATAGCTGAAGCACATTTTGAACATTGTGGCTATGGGGTCTAAACCCCCATCATCACAGTGACCAAAATGTAAGTGTTGTCATGGGAAAAGCTGCAAATGCCAAACAGCATGGATGATTCCTGGTCACAGAACAACAAACACATCTGTGGCATAGTAGTGCTTGTGTCCCATAGCAACATAGATTGCGTGAGGCAAACAGTGCAGTGCAAATAAGATATACCTTTGGCCATGTGCAGACAAACATCACCCATGGGGGCTGACATTGTCAACATTCGTCAATAACACAATGACAGAAGTGACCATCATAATGCAGCCCCACATATCTGCACCATTGGACACACAAACGTAGATATCCTGTGGAGACTGTAGATGTCAGGTGAACAAATACCATACCATGGCAGCAATGGGACATACAAACCATGATCATTGTGCTGACTGATGACCTAGGAGTCCCAGGGACAGCAGGGGAAAGCCACCAAACAACATACAGCCAATGGCACACTAAAGATATGCCAATGCAGTGGTGCAGATGCACAAACACAAACAGGCAGCCTCACACTGTATATCAAACACAACAGGTGATGGGGGGTGTGCCAGTGTCCCCAGGCAACCACACAACACATGAGGAGGCCTGAATCACAATTACACAGATGTGTATACAGTGCCACACAAAAGTAACTCATGGATCGGATTCCCCTATGTGGGCAATCAGGCATTGTTAGATGAGAGGGAGCCCAAATTACACATGTCACACAAGCTTGTAGGAACAGCAAATAACACAGCAAGAGACAGACCCACCACAGCACTACCCCCAGGGACCCCACATTGTGGTGACACTGGCCTGCATGATAATCCCACTGTGATGACAACGCTAGATGTCGTTCACACTGTGAACCACAGTCATGTGTCCTGAGCAACAAACTACCATCACACCTACACAAGCACAAATCAATCAGCACAGCCTGTCAGCCAAGGCCAAAATGGAGGTAGGGGTCTAGCCGTGCAACAACTCTCATTTGCACACACATTCAACACCACACACCTTGATCTCCACCAATGTGCAGCAGTGAAGCTCACATGGACTGGTGATATTGCACATGCACCCATGACAATCCCAGGGGTGGTGGTGGGAACTAAGGTGCAGAAACCCATCACACATGGCCAGTAAACAAGACTCGTGAATGTCGGACACACTGCACAGTACGCCGTACATGGGCATGACGTGAAATCCACCACAATCAATGGGATCCCGGACCCAGTCACACACCAATGAAGAAGTCATGGTCACCCACAAAGAACACACATAGACAACTTCCAACATTGCAGCTCTGACCCTGAGGAGTGGCAGCAGTCACACACACAACGTGTCACAATCACTGAAAGCTAACCCAAACTGTAAATTACATGACTTGTGTAACCAACAAGTGCCAAGGGGAATACTGACTGTGTCTCATCTGCGTTTGCCCACAAACTCAGCCCTGACAGCAAACACACCTATGGATGACACCCTGATGACCAGTAATGTGCCATGCACCCACATCCCAGAGAACCCAGTGCGAAGATTTGGGGGAACATAGGTCAGCTCAGCAAGCATCACAAACAGGAACATCATTAGGGATCCCAGCCTGCGTAGCAAAATGGAAGTGAACACACACAGACATGCTCACACAACACACACCTTGGGCTCAGGCAATGTCACGGAATTACACACTGCCATGAGGGGACTCCACTCCTGTGTAAGGAAAGCTGTGCCATACGTTGTCTCTACAGGGCTCTATCATGTCAGCAGAACACTTGGTCCCTCAGTCAACAATTAGCACAAAATGAAGGCTCTCGTCACATCAGCCTGGTCATGGGAGTGTCACCGAAATCATCTGCACAGATCCAACACACATGTATAGCAAGTTGCACTGATAACACAGATGAGTCCTTCCCCATTGATGCCCAAACTTGCATGTCCAGTGGAGATGGTCACACGGTCAGGGAAATAGACAAATTGAACAATGGCAAGCACAACTGATGTGCAGGGGTGTAAGCCACAGATGTGATATTGCAAATAAATGTAGGAAATCCCATTGGCAAATATTGAAAACATGACACCCTCATATTGCTGCAAAGGATGACATGGCTACACACCAGGATAGGACACATTCCCCCTGGACCACATGGGGTCCTGCACAGTGACACTTCATTTCCATGATATCAAAAATCACCATCACTGCAGCAAGGGCATGGTTAGCATCATCAACATCATGTACATCTGAAGCAAAACCACCAGAGAACAGAAAGGAGCTTTATTCAGCATATGTGTGTGAAATAGAAAGTCCAGAAAAAAGACAAAGGCCAATGGCCAGTCCAACAGTAAAGTCCAAACAGGGTGACAGTGGCAGATGTCACCCTCTGCTTGCCTGCACTGCTACGGACCAGGGACATTCCCCTCGGAGGGGCATACGGGGGGGCAGGCCAGGCACCGCAGGGACAGGATCAGGGCTCACCAGAAGGAGGCAGGGAAGGGGTGGCTGGTGCTGGAGAGTCACTGACAACTGCAGTGGAGGTGTCTGACATGGTGTGTGCCGGCACAACTGGGGGCATGAGTCAGATGGTGTGGGTGCCGGCACGACTGCAGTGGGCTGGCCAGATGGAGTGGACAGGTTCCCCACTGCAGTGCCCAAGTCAGACGGGGTGGTAGTGGACTCCACTGCAGTGCCTATCTCCAGGGGAGTAGAATGGGGTTCAGGTAAGGTGGGCAGGACAGAGGGGAGGACACGGTCTCCACACCAGTGGCACAAACATGTGCAGCGGGGGGTGTGAGGCTGGAAGACCAAGTGGTAGGGGAAAAGGCCGGATCATTTTGGGGATGGTGTATCTGTGGGTGGGGGAACCTGGGGCAGGGTGTGGTGGGGGAACCTGTGTTGTGGGGGCCTGAGGGATGGAGGAAGGAGACTGTGTGGTTGAGCTGCAGGGCGGTGGTGGGGTCTTGCTCTTCCGGGACCGGGGGACTTGCGTGTGGGGGCCTCAGTTCGTCTGTGCCTGGGGGAGGGTGTCCGGGGGTGAGGGGCACTCCCCTCTGTGTGGGTGGACTTCCTCTTCCCACTGTATGCAGGATCAGCTGGATCTGGGGGGAAGAGGCCGAGGTCACAGAGGAAGAGCTGCTTTTTAGGCGGGGTTGCAGGTGAGGCAAGGGAAGGGGTCTTGGAGGGAGAGGATTTGGAGGACTGCGGAGTGACTGTGGATGCCTGTGTGTGTGTCTGTTCCCCATCCCCTGTGGGTGTGGTATCAGTCCCCTGAGGATGCTTGCGTGCATGTTTTGCCTTTGTTTTGGGTGTTTCTGTGCTGCTCGTGTCTGTGTGTTTGGGTGATTGTGCAGGTGTGCATGTGCTTGGGACAGGTAGGGTGCCAGGAAGTGTGGATGGGGCAGAGGTAGGAGGGGTGAGGGACTGTTGGAGGAGGGACACTGCTGCCGTCAGGGAGGAGTCCATGGACTTATTGCTCCTCTGTAGGGCAGACATGCCCGATGAGATGCCCTCCATGAACGACACCAGCTGTGTCAACAGAGTGGTGTGTGCATGGAGGACACTCAGCATTGCTGTCTGCCCTACATGGAGCTGGCGAAGTAAGTACACAGACTCCTCACTCAGGGCAGCAGGGGACACAGGGGCAGGGGGTGCAGTGCCTGGCACGAAGGAGACACGCTCCCGAACACGGGAGCCTCCACGGACCTCTGGAATGGGAGCCGATGGGAGTGCAGTGGTGGTGGTGGTGGTGGTGGCGGGGACAGCAATACTAGCTGGGGTGTGGTGGCTGCTGACACCCGCCTCCACAAGGGAGTCATCCTCTGAGCTGCTGTGGTCCTCAGCTGAGGTGGATGGTGCTGAGGACTCCTCAGTGTGGCTCCCCTCGCCCTCCGTGCCACTGGGTCCCTCCGACCACTCATCGGCTGCTGACCCAGTCTGGCTCTGCAGCTCCTCCTGGTCCGTGGAGCTGTCCCCTCCTGTGGCCGTGGATATATCTGCAAACAATTAGGGAAACAGACAAACATCAGTCACCTGCACTGACCGCACACACCACAGTAAGTACAGCACATTACAGAGCAAGCCCTGGCATCCTTAGTTGAACATTGCCAAAAGTGCTCACACAGATTAGGAGAAGCCAATTGTCAGTCTGATGGTCAACCATGGCACTCACACCCCTCCTGGCCTTTGAAGTAGGGTTCTGTTCTACCATATAACACAAACCTATGTACCTTTCTGCTCTGCCCATGAAACATGGCACTCCCATATAGGCCCCACAAGTCAGGCCCTGATAGATGACCTAAGTTGTCCATTTTTCTTTTAGCCTTTTAGTACCTGTCACATTGGTCCACACCCCCTTAGATACATACACTTAGGCCCAAGCCCTCACAGTGGTCCACACCCCCTTAGATACATACACTTAGGCCCAAACCCACCTTCTTAGATGCACACACACATGTAGGCCCAGGAGGCCACTGCCTCCTGCTATCATTTTTGATACAACAAATCTTGTAGGCCTTTCTGACCTGACAGCAGGGACCTGTGCCATCCACCGCGGCACCAGCCCCCCCCCTGTAAATTTCCACAGTCACAAGAATAAGGTTAGCCCACACGTACGTGACACTCTGCTGGTACATCTTGCTCTTTCACAAGCAATGTTTGCAATATTTTAACTTATGAAACTTTCCACGCTTGCTCAACTGAAACTGAAAAGGCGGCTACGTGACAGAGAAATAACATATGAATTCTTAATTTCTGAGCATCTTACGGTAAAAGTTATCTTTTTCTTATGTTTGAGGTCAAGAGCACCGAACACCTGCTAAAAGCCCCTATTTTCAACATGATACCACTTCTCTGTTCTCCCAAAAACTTTCCACAGTTACTGTAAGCTTGCGGTCAAGGACCCACGTCAGGGCCCACGTCAACTGTGGGTAGGAGTTCTGCATTAAGCCATATAAAAGGTTTGCACCCATGTCCACGCCCTGAACTCTTCATACCAGTGCATTGCATGGTGAAGGTACCCGGCCGGCCGTTCTCCTGATCTTGGGCCTAGAACTTCTACTCACAAGGTGGTAATGCTCTTTTCTGATTGCTAGCCTTTTGGCTTTGTCAGCCTCTCTAATTTAGCTCATCCACACCCAATTCATTGCATTTATCCTAGCTTAAACTGTGTAGCCTTGGATGGTTCTTGCTCTCTTATTTAAGATTTGCCTTCTAGGCGCTTGCCTATTCATGATCCCTCTATTAAGACTTGCCCCATAGGCTGTAGCTCACTGATAGATAGTTACATAGATCTTTGTGCCTCACTTAAAATATGATTTGTAATATTGTTGATGCTTTCATTTTCATCCTGCTCATGTGTTGACGAGCAGCATTAAATGAACAGTTCTCGGTGTTACTGAATTGCTTAACAAAGTGCCACTGTATTTCACACCGTTGTTCCTTCTTTTCAAGTGAACGAGCAGAGTGCAGGTCGTGCACTCATGAGCCGGTAAGCAGAAGGGTGTGACCACCCATTTACCCTCAAACAGCCTGCACCCATTTGTCTGGTGCCTGTCGGATGGTAATACCCCAGTGTGGACACATGCACCACCTACCCAGTTGTTGGACATTGCAGAGAACACGGTGAAGTATGTGAACATGCACACATCACATCTCTTGCCACTGAGTCAGTACAGGTGTCCGGATAAAGGGATGGCCAGAGTCTAATTTGAAATGCATGTGATGCATACCAGCACCAGACACCATGATGCACCCATGTCCTCATAGTCAATGCCACAATGGGGTGCATGTTGCACATGTCACTCCCCTGCAGGATCACTCTTAGGAAGTTTAATGCCATGGCACAGGCATGCCTGCAAAGTCATACATCACTGTCTCCAGTCACATGGGCAGGGCAGCCAGCCAACAACAGTCTGCACTGTGTCACAATCCTAGGTCATGGGGAATGCAAGTTCTGTAGCTGACAAGTACACATGTCCATCCCCCACACACCACATCATCTGAACTCTTATTTGTCCACGTCATACCAATTGGACATATGGGAGACATGAAACACAACTCTCTGAACCTGAGCACCTCACAGTCTGCTGTGAATGAAAAACAGCTGCCTGAACTTCTCAGTCGCATGCACCAGTCTGCACAGTCAAGTGATCAAACACCTATCTGTCACACAAGTATCGTCTCTCATGGTTACATCTCAGATGGCATGCTGAGCCCTAACCGATGAACACCCCAGTAGTCCTGACAACGAAGCCACAGCACAATGACACAGAGGCAGACACCTGAGGGAACATTTCACTGAGCTCAACGTGTCAGCTGTTACACGGGAGTGGGAGTACAGAGTGTATTGTATGCCCTGGAGTAGGCATGACTGTCCTGCTCCACGTGAAAGAGGGATGAGCCCTGGAGAGTAGGCATGTGGCTAAGCATGTGTGACACACTTAATATACATACTCCTGAGGCCCAAACATTGTTCCCACCCGCAGCATGGGGGTGTGCCAAATACCCCAGGCACATGTGGTGAGTCAGATCAGCAATTGGAACACATATCAAAGTTACACGCAGATTACATGTCAGAACTCAGGCATTGTGTAAGCAATTGACCCACCCATGAAGCCCACCACAAAGGTACGGTAACAAATGCTGTCCCCCACCCTGAGCTAAGCAAAATGCAAGGACACAGTACCCAAGTGACAATTTCCAGACTGTAAGGGCCACACCTGGTTATCAGATGAGGAGTGGGCATGTCACAATTGAGGGACATGGGTCCTGGACCACAAGACTGATGTACTGTGGAGGTTTAACCAGGCCAGAGGAGGGCACATAGCATGTCAGACAAAGTTCACAGTGCAGTCATGGACTCACCCCCTCCTTGCTGCTGTCTGGCCTTCAGCTGCCCATCCAGGTCAGGGAAGACCACCGCCAGGATCCGGAGCATGTGGGGGGTCAGGGTCAGGTGTCCGCCACTCCTGCGAGGAGGCGACAGCTGGACCCTTGCGATCCTCCGGGTCCAGCCCCGAAGGTCCTGCCACCTCTTCTGGCAGTTGCGGATCCGGCGCTTGTAGTCCCCCACGGATCGTACTGCCCGGACGATGGTCAGCCAGATCTCCTGCTTCTGGTGGGCATCAACCTGTGAGGATGACAAAGTGAAAAAGGCCATTACTACACATGCAACATATCCGTGCATCACACAGTTGGATATACATGTCTCAATCACAGGGGCATATGATGTACACAGGCAGTGCAACTATGGCTATGAACAGTTTACCAGCAGTTACTGATTGGTATCATTGCCTGGGAAGTAAAACCTTGTTGGAATGCACTGTTACTGCACTATACCTGTTCAGTGCATGTAACTACACACTTTGTGGGGTGAGAACTACCCAGTGAGCATGCTAGCCAGTGGTGTGCACACTGGAAGTCTTGCTAGTCAGACAACATGCACATTTAGTAAGGCAGTGGACAGCACACTCACCTGCTCCCCTGGTTTCCCATACAACTTGCTGTACTGTGGAAGGAGGCTGTCCAGCAGGGCCTGGTTCTCCTCAGTGCTGAAGGCTGGGGCTCTCTCCACAGTACGTGCCATTGCAGTAGCCAGAGGATGCAGAGACAGCAGCAGTGTTGGTGGCATATGTCGTCCTGGAGCATGTAGTGCAGGCAAGTGAGCTCTCAAGAGAACAGCCAGCATTATATGTGTGCTGCAGAGGAGGATACTATCCCATGTGTCCAAAGTGATAGGTCCAAGTCGTTAGCATCTTCTGAATCTGGCCAATCCATGGAATTGCACCACTTATACACGCCCACAGCATCCTTCAAAAGTTCAACTTCATGACACCCATGAATTTGCAACATTGTTGTGGCTGGCCAACTGAATTTACTTCATCAGACTCGTTAAAGCTTCGAAAACGCGTCCGTTGCCATGCCAGGCCCTAGCTAATGCGTGCGCACCGATCGGTCCATTGCTGTACAACGCGTACCCGCTCACATCATATGCAATGGCCAATGCGTGCGCACCGATCGTTCCATTGCTGTACAACGCGTACCCGCTCACATCATATGCAATGGCCAATGCGTGCGCACCGATCGGTCCATTGCTGTACAACGCGTACCCGCTCACATCATATGCAATGGCCAATGCGTGCGCACCGATCGGACCATTGCTGTACAATGCGTATTTCTGTCCACATAATATGCAATGGCCAATGCGTGCGCACCGATCGGTCCATTGCTGTACAACGCGTACCCGCTCACATCATATGCAATGGCCAATGCGTGCGCACCGATCGGACCATTGCTGTACAACGTGTCCCTGTACAAGTCAATCGCATATGTCACCATGCCTGTCACAGGTGAACGTATGCCAGCCACATTTACTTTCCAGGGACTCAGGGGCACACCTACAACACCACAGCCTGTCCACACTGTATCCTAAGGCATGTAAGGCTGCATTACCTTTTCTGTGTATGGGGGTCAACATGTGGTTTTTTGGGTGGCCCTTGGGGCAGCCATTCCGAGGCTGTGCACGTGTTCATGGGGACAGAAACCTTGGTGTGTTGTGCACATGACCACTGTGATGTGCAACTGTTCATTTCAGAGCATGTGGCATGGTCACATTTCCAGGTTGTGTATGCGTATGTCATGTCACATACCCCCTGAGTCCCATGTGGGACGGTATGTACGTCACAGGGTGACCCATTGCCACAATAGTGATGGCCCTCCACAGTCTGTGTGCATGTTGTGTTTACAATGTCTCTGATTCCATGTGCACAATGGGAGATAGTCTCCACATCCACGTTGTTTGTGCATGGACTTTGATGTTGTGCGTGTGTGTGTGTCACAGACGTCCATGTCTGTCCTGCAGAGGCAACAGGGACCACTACCTGTGGGGGTCATGGTTGTTTTGCTGTGGTGTATTCATGATACGCCATGTCATGCCAGTGTCCATGTGGCAATACAGGGTCCCTGGGAATCTACCTGTCAATGAGCTGTGATGCCTGTGGCACATCTGTCCTCACATGTCACTGTGGTGTGTGTTTGGAACGTGACAGCAGTACATGGGTACTGTGACACAGCCAAATGATATCCCATAGCACAACCTGGAACTTGTTGTCAACACATGTTGAACTGTGATGTTAGATGTTGGCCAAGTAGGTGCCATACATGTCCTTACAGAACGGCACACACATCAGGTACTTGTGTCTCGTAATGATGTATCATGTGATATTGAGTATAGTCTATGCCACATATGTGGGGTGACTGACAATCTTTCTTTCTTCACCTATGCACTGCAGGGCACCAGCTGTCCATAGACCATTCCCTGACCTTGCAACCATGGTTGAACGGGACTGCATCCGACGGTACCGCTTCAACAGGCCGCTGATTGAGGAATTGACGGTGCGGTTGGCCCCACATTTGCAACCTGGCCGGACATACCCTACAGCGCTGACCCCCAAGGTGAAGGTGATGGCAGCCCTACACTTCTTTGCCACCGGTACCTTTCAACACACTGTGGCGTCTGCTGGTGGGATGTCACAGACCATGTTCAGCCGTGTGCTACGCAATGTTTTGGAGGCAATGTTGAGATACCTGAACCAGTACATCTATTTCCCTAAACGTCAACAACTCACTGACGTCAAGAGTGACTTCTATGCCCTGGGGAGGATGCCGCATGTCATTGGCTCCATTGATGGGACACATGTGGCTTTGGTACCACCACGGGGCACATGAGCAGGCATACAGGAACAGAAAACATTACCATTCAGTCAATGCTCTGGTGGTATGTCTTGCAGATATGAGCATCTCACACGTGTGTGCCCGTTTCCCCGGTTCTGCACACGATGCCTACGTGATGAGGAGTAGTCGCATCCCGAAGATGATGTCACAGATGCAGAACCAGCGTGCCTGGCTTGTCGGTGTGTACTGACTTTGTACCATTGTGTGTGTTCTGCAATGTAGTATTCCACCCTCTTTTCCAACTCAGCTAATGTGCAATTGTCTGTATGTAGGTGACTCGGGATACCCCAACATGCAGTGGTTGCTTACGCCCCTCAGGAACCCTGTGACACCAGCCCAGATGCGCTACAATGAGGCACATGGTCGGACCAGGAGAGTGATCGAGCGGACATTTGGTCTCCTGAAGAGCCGCTTTCGCTGCCTGGACAAGACAGGAGGGGCCCTCCCATATGCCCCAGCAAAGGTGTGCAAGATTGTCATCGTCTGCTGCATGCTACACAACCTGGCAGTGCGGAAGGAGTTGCCTCTCATCCTGGATGACGATGACCAACATCCGCCACCTGTGGAGGATCCTGGCCTGGGACACGATGCCAGTGATGGTGATGATGATGAGGGTGATGTCCGCACACAGCTCATCACCAACTTCTTCAGCTGAATGTGAGTATCCAGAAATGTCATGTCAATGATGTGAGTTTGCGTGATATGTGTTGGTGGTGCTCTGGTGCTGTTTGAGTGTGGCCATGTGCTACTTGACTGGAAGCGTACAGCGATGTGTCCTTACAGGTAGTCTGTACTCCCCAACAGTGTTGACATGCTAACTTGGTATTGTGTAGATATCTTGTGACATGTATTGGGCATGAGTATTGCAGTTCTGTCCTGTTCTTCAGTGCTTTTGACTGTGTGTCATTTCTGTCCTTCACAGGATACTTTCAGAGTTGTTTGGTCAACTGTGATCCCCCGACACCGTGATTCAACTTCCAGGGTGGAAGCTGTCGTTTCCCTACAGGTGATGTGCCACACACCCCTGGACTTTCTTTCTTCTACACTTGTTGACTGTGTGGCCACTGCCACGTGGGATTACCTTGCATCTGTAGTGGAAACAACATGTTGCAAATGTGTAATAAACCTGTGCTTCACTTTGGGATGTGCGTTGTCTGTGGTCACACATCTGACTGACATTTGCTTACTGCACCTGTGGGCTAGTTAACACAGACTGTGAATAGGTGTGGTGTCTGTGCATTCCACTGTATTTCCTGGCAACATCAGTGTAGGCGATGAGTCAGATGGCCCTGGTGTGTATGTGTTGTGTAGCCCTAGTGGTGTGTCTCCCTCATATGTGTCACGTCGCCATGACTCACATGACGGTGTTGAACTTGCTGTAGCAGTTAGCATGCACAGTGTCATTTAGCAGATCATCATCTCCATGACAGAAACCACGTTGGAATCACAACAGAGGCAAGTATCTTGTATTAGTGAGTTTATTTACATACATGTGTGAGTATAGTGCACAGGATGGTGGGTGCTGTACATTGGGATTGTAATCCAAAGTTCCCAGATGAATTGGAAGTCTTAGTAGCAGAAATGTCCTGAGTAAAGTCAACAGTCATCTGATACATTGGGCCAACTTAAACTCCCCATGTCATGTGGGAGAGTTGGATTGCATTCGACAGGGTGAACAGTTTGCACACAAAGGAGAATTTCCAGAACAGGTGTTGGGTTCCTGGGGGATGTACATGGCCATCGGCCTCTCAGTTGTCCTTCCTCGGGCGACCCCTCTTCTTTGGGGGGGGACCCTCACGTGCAGGCTGCTGCGGTGCAGGGGACTCTCCGCCAGAGTCCTCCTCCCTCCCTGTGGCAGTTGCAGTTGTTGCAGCACCAGATGTTGTGGGCACACAGGGAGGTGTGGCCATGTTGGTGCTATTCTGGTGGAGGCATGTCAATATGTCCCTATGCACCGCTGTCAGTTCTTGAAATGTGTCCCACTTGGACTCCATGCGAGACATGTGTGTCTCCACACGGGACATGTGGGAGTCCAAGCGGGCATGATGAGCAGCCTGCTGCTGTTGAATGTCCTTGAGGATCCCACTACCTGGCTGACCTCTCTGGTGCTATTCTGGTACGCATCAGCAATGCGTACCAGTTGTGGGTCATCATGCAGTCCAGACCCCTCTGCAAACAGTGACCTATGTCTACCACCCCTCCCACCACCCCTGGCCACACGTGCGGGACCTGTGGTGGCACGCACAGGTGACCCTAGGCCCCCTTGGGGGTTGTTACTGGGGTTGTTGTCCGTTGCTCCACGTTGGGCCGGGTTCCCTGTGCTGTTGTCATTGGTGGTCCTTGGTCTGTCCGTGTCGGCGGGGGTGGTCTGTGTGTTGGCAGTTGTTGGAGGGGTGGGTGCAGGGGGTGCAGATGGTAGTCCTGCTGGTGCTGCATGATGACTCACACCGGAGGGGCCAGGTAGGTCTTCGCCATCCGAGGAGGGCAGAGGCTGTTCCACACCAGTGAGCTCAGTGTCCCCCGGAGCCTGGGACAGAGACTCCTCATCGTCTGCTGCTGTGTCCCCATCATCACCTGTTTTTGGGAGAGACACACAATGTATGTTATGTTTCTACAGGCATCAATGGTTCACACAACTGACAGTTGTGACTGTACCTCTGGATGCGGGCCTGTACATTGCATTGTCCTAAGTTGTCACAGTCAGAGGTTGATATTGGTGTAGCACATTGTCCTGCAAACTTGAAGCATTTCAATGTGAATGTTGAGGTGTGTACATGGACAGCATTGGTTGTATTTGGTGGACATCCGGCCCTCCTTCTCCCCCAGCCCAGTTATCCCACCATGAAGCATGCCACCCTTGCAGTGGGTTCAGGTTGACTCTCAGGATGTCAGTCAATGGTGTCCTGCTGTTGGTTGGTGCCCAGTTCCCAGCAGGGCCTTGTGCTCCCCACAACAGAGCACCATTGTCAGACATCTTTGAAGTGGCTTTTCACTCCCTGTGAGGTGTGCATGCTTCAGTGTGAGCTTGCTGGGCCATGTGGGTGGGGATGTTGAGCTGTGACTACCACTCCCATCATGCTATTGCCTATACCCCCTTCCCAGCATGCCCATACTTCCTTCCTTTTGAGTGGACTTCACTGTGTGTGAGTGTGACAGCAATGGCAAGATGGCTGACAGTGTGGTCCTGTTGTTTGTTGGTGCCCAGTTCCCAGCAGGGCCTTGTGCTCCACACAGCAGTACCCAGTTTCAGCCATCTTGTCAGTTCTTTTCCACTCCCTGTGAGGTGTGCATGCTTCAGTGTGAGCTTGCTGGGCCATGTGGGTGGGGGATGTTGAGCTGTGACTACCACTCCCATCATGCTATTGCCTACACCCCCCTTCCCAGCATGCCCATACTTCCTTCCTTTTGACTCTGCTT
This sequence comes from Calotriton arnoldi, assembly GCA_963921515.1. Lineage (NCBI taxonomy): Eukaryota > Metazoa > Chordata > Amphibia > Caudata > Salamandridae > Calotriton > Calotriton arnoldi. The sequence continues at coordinate 1,460,003 of CAWUFW010004704.1, forward strand.
CCCTGTGGGGTAGTGTGCCTGTGCTGAAAGGATGGCTGACAGTGTTGTCCTGGCGTTTGTTTGGCTACAAGTCCCATGAGTGTCCCTGTGCTTCACACAGCATAACCCAGGGTGGTGGTTCTTTGTGGGATATTTAATTAGAGTGTGAGGCATTGCATTCTCCCAGGTGAGTTGTTTGGAGTTTGTGTTAAGGGGTGTGTGAGAAAAGCTGCTTGTAAATATGGTCAGAGCTGTCAGTCCTCCTTCCCACCCAGCCAGATATCCCACCATGGAACGTGCTTCTATTGCAGGGAGTGCAAGTTGGTTTTCAGGATGTCAGTCAGTGGTGTCCTGCTGTTGGTTGTTGCACAGTTCCCAGCAGGGCCTTGTGCTCCCCACAGCAGTACCCAGTGTCAGCCATCTTGTCAGTTGTTTTCCACTCCCTGTGATGTGAGCATGGTTCAGAGTGTTGTTGATGGGCCAATTGTGAGGGTGACCAATATCTGTGACTACCACTCCCATCATGCTATTGCCTACACCCCCCTTCCCAGCATGCCCATACTTCCTTCCTTTTGAGTGGACTTCACTGTGTGTGAGTGTGACAGCAATGGCAAGATGGCTGACAGTGTGGTCCTGTTGTTTGTTGGTGCTCAGTTCCCAGCAGGGCCTTGTGCTCCACACAGCAGTACCCAGTTTCAGCCATCTTGTCAGTTCTTTTCCACTCCCTGTGAGGTGTGCATGCTTCAGTGTGAGCTTGCTGGGCCATGTGGGTGGGGGATGTTGAGCTGTGACTACCACTCCCATCATGCTATTGCCTACACCCCCCTTCCCAGCATGCCCATACTTCCTTCCTTTTGACTCAGCTTCCCTGTGGGGTAGTGTGCCTGTGCTGAAAGGATGGCTGACAGTGTTGTCCTGGTGTTTGTTTGGCTACAAGTCCCAAGAGTGTCCCTGTGCTTCACACAGCATTACCCAGGGTGGTGGTTCTTTGTGGGATATTTAATTAGAGTATGAGGCATTGCATTCTCCCAGGTGAGTTGTGTGGAGTTTGTGTTAAGGGGGTGTGTGAGAAAAGCTGCTTGTAAATATGGTCAGAGCTGTCAGTCCTCCTTCCCACCCAGCCAGATATCCCACCATGGAACGTGCTTCTATTGCAGGGAGTGCAAGTTGGCTTTCAGGATGTCAGTCAGTGGTGTCCTGCTGTTGGTTGTTGCACAGTTCCCAGCAGGGCCTTGTGCTCCCCACAGCAGTACCCAGTGTCAGCCATCTTGTCAGTTGTTTTCCACTCCCTGTGATGTGAGCATGGTTCAGAGTGGTGTTGATGGGCCAATTGTGAGGGTGTGCAATATCTGTGACTACAACTCCCATCATGCTATTGGCTACACTGACTTCACCAGCATACACAGAATTCCTTCCTTTCAGTGAGCTTCCCTGTGAGGTGGTGTTCTAGTGGTGGCTAAATATCTGACTGTGTTTGTTGGTTAGATTTGTGCCACTGCCTGTCTCTATTTGTTGTTGGGTTTGTACATGACACAGTTATATATCACTATGAAATGGCATGTATTGTGTTTATCTGACTGACATACACATCTTGGGATGATTATCTTTTGGTTGCTGTGGATTTGCTAAGGGTGCATGGTTTGACTATCCCCTTGACAGTGATGTGTGTGTATTGTCACACAATATTGTGTATATTTTTTGTGTACTCACCAGGCTCTGGGATGTTTGATAGTCCATATACGCTCACTGGTGGTAGGATGGCCCGCACCTTCTCCTCCCAGGGCCTGAGGTATACTGGTTTGGCAGGAGGGCCACTGCCGGTGCGATGACTCAAGGTGTAATCCTTCTTTAGTAGGTCCTTGACCCTCCTGCGCACATTATACCACCTGTTCTGGATGTCTTCCTTTGTGCGCAAACATGGTGATTGTGCGTTCACCCTGTCGACGATCCTCTCCCACATCTTGGTTTTCTGCGACATGGGGGTCTGTTGGACCAATGTACCAAACAACTGTGGCTCTACCCTGAGGATCTCATCTACCAGGACTTCCAATTCACTGTCTAGGAACTTTGGATTCTTCTTTGGGGGCATGGTGATGGGTGGTGGTGGTGATTGATGTGGGTGTGGGTGTGCAAGTGAGGGTGTGTGAGTGTAGGTTTTGCTGGGTGTATGTGAGGGTGCTATTTGTTGAGGTGCTGATGGTGTGTGGCTTGTGTGATGGATGAGCTGGGAGTGTGTCTGTGGTTGCTGTCTGATGGTGTTCTGTGCTGGCAGGTCAGTTGAATTTGCAAAGGATCATGGTAGGGATTTGTGGCCTTTATATGGGTGGAGTTGTGGGTGTGTCTTTGTTCCATGTTTCCCCCCCCAGTATTTATTGGCTTTGTAATTGCTTGTTTGGCCCTTTTTTTTGTATTTTTTCCTTTGTACTTTTTGTGCATGTTGGAGACGTTCTTCTGACCGAGTAGGACGCTGCAGTTGTCTCGTGCGAGTTTCTCCGAGTTGTTCACGCTGTGTTTCTGCTAAGTTTCATGTGCGGCGTACGCGTCGGTCGCGGAGTATTGGGTTGCTTCGGCTGGGTTTTATATGCGTGTCGGTCGTACGGCTTGGTCTCCTTGCGACTCGGTCTGGTTTTCCACGCATTACATCGTACTGCGCGGGTCGGAGTTCATGGGTACGTTTCGTTCGGGTTCATTCCTGGTGTGTGTCGGTCGGTTCGATTCGCGTTGTTTCCCGGCCGGATAGCTGGTTTCCGTGCGGTTCGGTCGTTCGGCTTGTGTCCCGTACGAGTCGGTCGTGATTCACATGCATTTCATCGTACTACGCAGGTTGGGCAGCGCCGGTACGTGTCGGTCGGACTAAATTCTCGCATTGAGTCGGTCGGTATGTTTTCCGGCCCGAATCGGAATCGACCCCTAAGTTATGTTATATTATGTTATTTATTCTTGTAAGGCGCAACAGCTACCCAAAGGTTTCCCGGCGCCGCCTGACACAAGCAGAAGGAGGATGGAAGATCTAGTGATTAAACAGCCAGGTTATTAAGCCCTTTTGGAAATTCCCGTAAACTGTTTCATTTCGAAGTGACAAGGGGAGGGAGTTCCACATAAACGGGCCCAGACAGGAAAAGGACCGACCCCCCATTCGCGACAATCTGGTCCTAGGGACCGAAAATTTGGCCTGAGTGGCAGAGCGGAGAAGGCGCGGTGGTACGTAAGGGTGAGCTAGGACATTTAGGTATTGGGGAGCCTTGCCCAATTTGATCTTAAACATATAGCTCAGGGCTTTAAATTTAATCCGATTTTCCACCCTGAGCCAGTGAAGGTCCCGAAGATAACCTGAAATGGGAGCCATTCTGGGAACCTGGCAGAGCAGCCTAGCAGCCGCATTTTGCACCACCTGTAGTTTGCGTACCACATCCTTATTGGCTCCTAAATATAAGATGTTACCATAATCCAATCTGGAAGTGACAAGAGCCTGGACCACAGTTCTTTGAGTGGAACCAGGCAACATCCAAAGGTTTTTTTTGAGCCATTTAAGGATAGTGAAGCAGGTCGAGGCCACCTTCACCGCTTGTTGCTTCATTGATAGTTGGTCATCAATGATAAAGCCTAAGTTGCGGACCTGGTGCTTAGGCTGTGGCAAAGCCCCCATTTCAGAAGGCCAGTGTTGAGGGCCCCAAAGATCTTTATTATTACCCAAAATTAGCACTTCCGTCTTTTTGCAATTGAGTTTGAGCAAGTTGGTTTGCATCCAGCTTGCAATATTCCGCAGTCCACTCTGAAGAGAAGATGACTTAGACGTTTGTTCAGCAGAAAGAGAGAAAATTATTTGGGTTTCATCAGCGTAAGAGAAAATAGACAACCCAGCATCTTCAGCAATGACAGCCAAAGGCCTAACTTAGACATTAAATAGTAGGGGGCTAAGACTGGAGCCCTGCGGTACTCCATAAGGTAATACATGGGTTTTGGAGCAGGCCGTAGAGGAGAACACCTGGAACGTGCGGTCTGCCAGAGAATCAGCAAGCCAATTTAGTGCGGAGCCAATGACACCCATTGATTGTAGAGCTTTCAATAACACGGTATGAGACACAGTGTCGAAAGCAGCACTCAAATCAAGTAATATGAGTGCCACAGTTTCTCCAGCATCCAGACGGCTTCGCATCATCTCTGTTACTCCAAGAAGAGTAGTTTCCATCGAGAAGCCAGCTCTAAAGCCGGACTGTGAAGGGTGTAGAAACTTTTGAGCATCAATGAAATGAGTCAATTGTAAATTAATGTGTTTTTCCAAAATTTTGGAAAAAATCGGGAGTAATGAAATAGGCCGAAAGTTGGACAGTTGCGTCGAGTCATAAGTTACAAACATATGCATACAGCAGATATTAACCCGCTATGCTGCCTTTCTTGTCTTCAAGTGACCGCCTTGAGGAGCAGCTGCTGCTTTTTGCTCTACATAAGACATTTATATTAATTACTCAGCCATTGCTGACTGAAGCTACCTGGCCACCAGCAGCCCCTCAGCAGTCAGTGTGGTACCAGCCAGACTACCACACAGTTGCATCAAAATAGAGTAGCCACGTGAGCCATCACTCGCAACACGGAAACAGGCTCATCAAGGGTCATTGCAAGGCTTAGTGAAATAGTGATTCATCCCGTACAATTCCAAAAAGTTTCAGCTCTTTGTACCCCTGTCTTCAAAAACACCCTGTGTCTTCACCTTCAAGAACACACCAGACCAAGTGCTTCCTTCCTCAGCACATTATAGACACCTGGACACATGCGCATTTTCTGCCATTGCTGCACCGGTTCCCAAATGCACGCACTGGTGTGTGCACTGTGATTCATGTATTCCACTGCATACATCAAAAGTCATGTAGAATACATGGTTTTGCAGAATCCTGAACCCAAACCCACACCACTGTCTGACATTGCTTCTCAATCCACACTTTAGCATAACAAACTTCATGTTTTTAAAAGAGCAAGCCATCTCAGTTCTTAAGTGCATGCAGGGATTTTCTTAACATTTTAGAGGTACAGAAGTTGGAAAGGAGAAACTTTGAGGGATTAAGGTGTGTGGAGGTGGAGTGAGGGCAAAGTAAGAAACAGAGAGATGGATTCAACGATGGACGACTCAATAGAGTGAAGTGGCCGGGCGGATGGAGGGATGGAAGGCTCGATGTAGTGGTGTGAGTGAAAGATGGCGTTGATGGATGTAGTGAATAGATGAATGGATGGGGGATGACTTAGTGGTGTGGATGAATGAATGGATGGATGGATTGATGATGGATGGATGGATCGATGAGGTGTGTTTGGTGGGTGCATTAATGGGTGGATGACAGGATGGATAGAGGGAGGAGTGGCTAGATAGATAGATAGATAGATAGATGCAGAGGGCTGTAAAAGGAGACCTTAATTGTGTATGCAGTTATAACTAGATAGAGAATGCAGACACTTCCAAAAGAAAGGAACAAGCCTTTTCTTTTAATCACAACTTACTCTGGAGATTGTCAGAGGAGTTCTGAAATCATTGCCAAGCACCAATCCAAAGCCCCAAGGTGATGGGCCATTTATAGTGACGGCCTACGCCATGTGTTTTTGTAAAGTTTGCTGCTTATCCTGCAGAGCTGCTATTGGTTCAGCACTGGAGTGGATGCAGCCTCCCTCATCTTTTTACAGTAAACCACAAGCGGCACGGGTGACTAGAGGAATGTGCACCCCAATGCATGCAATCCCTGAAAACAACACCTCAAACATCTTCATAACTTAAACCAAGCAAATCGAGATATTTGTATAAAGTGACAAACCACTCTTCAAACAATCTGCAGCACCTGTGTATGAGGTCGGAGGAGGAGACAAGCAGGGGTGTGGTAGGCATGGGATCAGGAGGGCTACAACATGCAACACAAAGGAGTGAAAACCACGCTTGAAATGCGTGCTGCCATGGGGACATAAGGTAAAAGAGGAGTAGGACAAACAAAAAAAAAGAAGCAGCCAACAAGCACACTTGAAATGCGTGCAGCCACGGGGAGATTAGGTAACAGCAAATGGTAAACACTGTGCAGGCAAAACCTAATAAAGAAGTTCCACCAAAGCGGATGAAAATGAGTACATGGAACATGGAACACTGATAAGAGAAACGCATGAGGAACAGCAGGAAATAGTATGCTACAGTCAATAATGCGGAGGAAAAGTAAGTGTCATGCACACAAACAAATGAAAAGTAAGGGTGGTATGTAAGCCCCTTTTATATTAAATACTATAGATTTCACAAGCACAGCGCAGGCAAAATCTAAAAAGGGGACAGTGACTGCAAGCAGGTTCATCACTTAAAATGAGGCTCCACTGGGAAAGCTATTTAGAGACGAATATCCAGCCTGTGTTAAGTGTACCTTTGATAAGTGGCTGGAGCAGGCACAGATTACTGGCTTCACCCAACACTAGGTGGAAGTGAGGCAAAAGTGGGCAAAACATCTGAAACTGTAAACTCAAATATCTAAAATAAACATGAATTAAAGTAAATAGAGGCCAGCCATCTTCAGATTCTAATGCAGAGAAAGTACAATTTATAGTAAAGTAAAATAATTAAAAAAACATTGGGGTCCACGAGGGCCAAGCAGCCGTCCGTTGGAGGGCTGAGGATTACAAGGAAATAACAAGCATTTGCAAAGCCAATAGGTCTCGCCTTAAAGACTTTGGTGCTGTACAATCTTAAAGCAGATGCTGTATAGCATAAAGGAAATACTGAAAAAAGTTTTTTAAAAAGTACAACAACACAGTTGCAGGGTCATATCATTTTGCAGGCCTGTGAATGCTTTAAATATGCATGCACACCTACAAAAATGATGCAGCCTGCTGCCACACAATCGCTAATATTTGTTTTTGTTTGTTTTGTTCATAGGGTCTGGTAGCAGGTCTTGGAGGGCACCAACATGGTCGGGTGTGGAGGGAAAGGGCAGCAGCATGAACTAGAGCAGGGAACGAACAAGAGCAAGATGGGGGTAGGAAGGGCACAGATGCATACATTGAAGAGGTGAAAATGAGCACAGGTGAGGGCCACAGGGACACTTGTGAGAGAGTGACACAGAGGGCAATAAAGCTCATAGGCAAGAGCTGGAGGGGAACAAAAGAACACAGTTAAGAGAGAGCGACACTGAGGGGGAGAGACGCATATGAGGGAGACGGCCTGCAAACACATGCAGTCTTATGGAGTACTTCAACAAAAAGGAAAGTACCACAAGGAGATGGACAAGCACAAGAAGAGGAGGTGAATCTGGCACCCACTGACGAAAGAGGCTCAAACAAAAGAGAACAATGAGTGGGAAGCAATGGGAAGCAATCCGCGGGCTCTAAGCCCCCTGCAAGTTAGCAAAATGTCATGCAAGTAGCAGTGCATGCCCTTTCTCAGGGGAAACTTAAAAAGTATGAGACCTGCCATATTACATACTACTCTCAAAGAAACAAAAAAAGTGCTTCTGTCAGTAGTAAAGTACCACAATATATGACCTTGGAGCCAGTTATTACCACTACATTCACACAAAGCTACTCTAGAATGTTATTGTTTTTAAATGTGAATCAAGCGAACTGTCAGTATTTCTCCTTGACTAATGCGTGATCAAACATTGTTTAACAGGATTCAATTGATCTATAAAAATCACATTTCCTCAATGAATTGTCATTTATTATATGAAATTGTATATTATGTTATACTGGGTTACAGACTCTTATTAGAATACATAGGGAGGAAACCTGCATGCAACAAATTAAACCTAAAGCAGAAATACAGCACAAAACGTTTCTCTGGCCCAAACCAGGTCTTCAATAGCTCTCTCAAAAGAGATACCATACTGTTCAGAATTAATATCTTCTAAGTAATTTATGAGACTGGACAGTACAAAAGATGCTTCAAACTTAATCAAGACTTTTCTAGATAAAGCAAAACATAATAGTGTATAATGTCTACCACATTCTTCAGTCATGAAGCTATTCATCCACAGCACAATTAGAAAAATTAGATGGACTGTTTTTGTAGAGTAATAATTCATACTTTAGCCATGAAAAGAACAAATTCAGTCATACTCAGACTTCCCCATATCAGCTGAGAGGTGTCCTGCAAGTTCTTTTTTTTTAACAAGTACCAAATTGCATTTTGCATTGTGCATCCCTGAACTTAAAATGAAAGGAATCTAAGCTAAAAAAAAAAAAAGGTCTTGCTGAGCATCTCTCATTTGACTTGTCCTTGGGCCATATTACTAACTCTGCAAAAAAACCTTAAATGACATCCCACAGGAAGGAATGCCCAAATGCACAATGTGTGATGAGCATAAGATGCTGAAAACTTTCATGCCTAGACTAGAAATAAATACCTGACTTATAAGAGGGGCATATCTGCGGAAATCCCCCCATGTCTTGAGTGTGATTTTCCTTCAGTTGTGGCTTTAAATCAAACACCACTAAGGGCCTCATTACGATGTCGGTCGGAAAGGCTCCGAATGACATTCGGATTTTCTAACCTGTGTCGGAACCTATGTTTCCGACCGACCGATTAGGATAGAAGTTAACCGTTCGGTCTTTCCGAATCGGTTCTGACCGGCATTTGGAGACTTCATGTCGGTCAGATTCTTCTCCATGGACCGTGTTTCTGACCGACGTATTACTAAGTCAGATTCGGACAGCCTTTCCGAATCGGTCTGTCTGACACGGAATGGCTGTCAGAAACTGACTTTGGGGGCCTGTAGCAGACCCCCTTCAACCGGAGGCCTCCGGTGGGGGCCCGTGGGGGCACCCATGGGACCCCTCTTTACAACCGTGCACAGTGTGGCAGGCACCATGGGATACCCGCCACAGGGTGCAAGGTTTTCCGCAACCACCCCTTTTTTCAATGGGAGCCTGTGTTGTTGGTCGGAACACAGGCTCCTATTGAAGTCAATGGTAGTCCGACCAAACGGTGTTCAGAAACATCGTAATCGGTCAGTCGGACTCGCTGAACCCGAGTCGGTTGGAAATGATTCCGACAAGGAGTCAGTCGGATTGCTTTCCAACCGACATCGTAATGAGGCCATAAGTATGTTGCTCCATCATGCAGTTGTAGCTTAGCTTGAGTGTCTGAAAAATCAGGGCTGTTTGAAAGACACACACGACATGGAGGTCTGTTGACTGCAGAGGTGGATGCTTTGAATAAGGTAACAAAGCTGAGGGATGTGGAATCTAATTAACAATATCAGGGAAATGACATCCCAAGTGTTGTCAATAGTGGAGCTATTGTGTGTTTCTTGAGCACAGACCATTGTAATAGTGTACAAACACACAAATAACAAATGTCGCCACATTGCTTTAGCTACACACTACACTTAATTTTTACTCTAAGATATTTTAATCAAAGTAGATTTTATTATTACGTGCTTAACTGAAAGAAATTCGAATTAGAATCTCACTAGTTGTAGCCAACACTCACCCCCCACTACACCTTTCACAATAACTAACTAGATGACCAGCCCTAAATGGCCAAGTCTGCTGCATAATACTAAAGACTGACATCCATAGTCCGTCGGTCTCCCAGACTCAGAAACGGTGCTGGTGAACTTCATGGCTGAAGTGGTGCTGAGGTGGTGCTGTGCTGGAGCCGAGATGGTGCTAAGGTGGTGCTGCACTGTTGCTGAGATGGTGCTGCACTGGTGTCATGTAGTTCCCACTGATCAGTAGGATCTGTGCATTTGTGGACAACATAAACTTTGGGTGAGGTGCCTAGACTGATTTCATGCACCCCGCAGTATATGTTGGCCTAGAGACCAGCTAGCTCACAGTGCCACCATTAGCCCCATAACCTAAACTTCTGGCAACTACTGAACATGACATTCCTGACCCCTCAGGGATCGTGGGAACAGATCTAGACCTCTTTCGCTTAGTCACTCGTGCACTCTTGTTCCCAGTGAATTATAAAGCTAATACACAATGAGAAGTTCTTCAATATATTTATTGAAGCAACGTTATTCTTGTATAGATTACTTGTGCTGCGATAATCAGTAGACAGAAGCATATGAAAGTGATTACAAGCACCAAAATAGTAAATAGTAGCCAAGAATCCCCCCACAGTATACTCTAACCCCATTACCTGGCGGGACAGAGTGTAGGACCCCGTCTTGGTCAGGAACTAGACACCCCTCATGAAGATGTTAGGCAGCTGCTTAGCAAAGCATCAGCATGCAGGGACCTCTCAAAGTCAGCAGAAGTGTCTCCTCTCGCTAACCCATGGAAATGCCTATTTATTTATAATAAAAAAGCATCCTTACAATGTATATACAGATTAGCATTGTTATGGGTTTGCAAATAGCCCTGTAGCCCAATGGATGAAGATAGAACAACATTGTACAGTTTATACAAAGGCCTTGTACTAGGTGTTTGAGGGATCATGATATTGTTGCGCAAAGCGAAATGTGTAAGCTAAGCAGTTTCAGAGAAACTAATCGAACATTGTCACACATGTGAATATGTGCAAAAGGTTATCATAAATTGAAATTCTGCAGAGAGAGGGCAATGAAAGAAAATGTGCAGAATTGCCTTATGGGTCTAACTCAAGCACATAACACTAGTGCTGTTTTGATGCTTCATTGGTGCTGAGCTGTTGCTGAGATGGTGATGCGCTGGTGCTGATGTGGTGCTGAGCTTGTGCTGCACTGATGCTGAGGTGGTGCTGCACTGATGCTGAGTTGGTGCTGAGGCGAAGCTGCACTGGTGTTGATGCTGATTTGGTACTGAGGTACTTGTCAGGTGGTGCTGCACTGAGGTGGCAATGAAATGCTGTTGGGGTAGTGCTGCGCTGATGCTGAGGATGGTCCTGCACTGCTGCTGAGGTGGTGCTGTGTTGGTATTAAGGTGAGGCTGATTGATGCTGAGCTACTAAACGTCATAGGCATGAAACATTTTCCAGAGCAAAAATGTTTTGGGAGATATTTCCAGCAGATTCTATGGGAAAAATTGAACTTTGTAGAACACTTTCTACCACGAAACCGAGCTTTTATAGAATTTTTCAGCTGCTAATTTTCTTTTTTCGAATTCTGCCAACATCATAATGGCTGCAAAAATGGATGTTTGTTTTTTAAAAAACAACACTGAGGGGCCGATTCCGATCTCGGCCGGTAGGGCTCCGAATCGGATTCGGCTCAACCGGATCCGATTCGGAGCCCTATTTCCCGACCGATTCGTACGCGCGTCCGGGCGAGCGAGTACGATGCGAAATCGCCGACCGACTCGTGCGGGCGTCCCGACCGCTCCGACCGACTCGTTCCCGGGTCTAACCGCACCGACCGACTCGCACGGACTCGACTCGCACCGCGCAATGGAGACGTTCCCCGGCCAGGTAAGTACGATGCGCGCCGCGAGCAGTCCGACCGAGCCGCGCACTCCGGCTCGAAAGAGCAGTCGGAGCCGTACTTCGGGGGTCCGTGTCGGACCCCCCTGTATGCGTAGCCGCGCGAGTCACACACAGGGGGGACCCCTGTGCGTGTACGGCACGAGTCGCTTCGCCGCGTACACGCTGCAGCGGGCGCACTTGTCCGCCTCGCACCCATTGAGTCAATGGGAGCCTGCGTACGCGTTGTACGACAGGCTCCCATTGACTTCAATGGGAGTCCGACTGACTCGAGTCCGATGGCATACGTGCGCATCGTACTCGTTCGGTCGGGCTACACGGGTCCGATTCGGTCGGAAATATCTCCGGATCCGGCTCGGTCGGAGAGATTTCCGGCCCGAATCGGAATCGGCCCCAAAGTTGCCAAATGCCGACTATAGAAGATTTTCACCCCACTGCATGGATTTTTGCATGTAGTTAAATCCTTGATACATGGTGAAGGGTGTGCATAGTTGTGAAGTACCAAAGACTATGCAAAGTGCCACCCACCAGTGTTCGCAAAAGACATTTATCTTTAAAAATCACCGGTTCATGCTCTAGAATGTTCCACCATAGTTGTTCTCGGGACATCGGGTAGCAACAAATGGTTGTAGGGAAGCTGCTCTAACTATGCCTCATATAATCGGGAAAATCAGAAAATCCAAGCTATTTTCAATATACAGGAATTTTCTGATTTTGCTTGACTATAAAAATGTACACAACTCTAGTACGTCAATGATCATGATTACATGCAATTAAATGATTGACGTCCTTAGGAACAATTACATCACATCTTCCATTAGAAGCGGTGTGCAGTCGAAATATCGAAAAAATAATATCGACATACAAAAATATCGAGTTTTATATATCGATGGTATCAAATTTCCATGTTTTGAATGTCGATGTTAAAAATATCGTTTTAAAGTGTAATTTAATATATTGAAGTATGTAATATCGAATGACAAAATATCGTTATGTCAAAATATCGTTAAAGTATGATATATGGGTATTTTTTTATGTGTTTGTAAAAGTATAATATTTAAGTAATGTAGTAAAAAAAAAAAATGTTAAATAATTTTTAGGAGCGGGATGTTGGGTTTATAGGGGATAAGGGTGGGGAGTGTTTTAAAAATATGGGTAAAAATATATTAATAAATGTAAATTTTTTAATATAATTTAGAAATTTAAATTTCGAATTTACACTTTTTTTTTTAGGAGCGGGATGTTGGGTTTAGAGGGGATAAGGGTGGGGAGTGTTTTAAAAATATGGGTAAAAATATATTAATTAATTTAAATTTTTTAATATAATTTAGAAATTTAAATTTCTAATTTACATTTTTATTTTTAGGAGCGGGATGTTGGGTTTATAGGGGATAAGGGTGGGGAGTGTTTTAAAAATATGGGTAAAAATATATTCATAAATTTAAATTTATTAATTTAATTTAGAAATTTAAATTTCGAATTTAGAAATATTTTTTAATGAGCGGGATGTTGCGTTTATAGGGGATAAGGGTGGTGAGTGTTTTAAAAAATATAGGTCAAAATATATTGATAATTTTAAATATATTAATTTAATTTAGAAATTAAAATTTCAAATTTAAATTTTTTTTAGGAGCGGGATGTTGGGTTTATAGGGGATAAGGGTGGGGAGTTATTTAAAAATAATGTGTCAAAATATATTGATAAATTTATAATTATTAAGTTCATTTATTAATTTAAGGTTGGAATTTTTAAATTTTGTTTTATGAGTGGGATGTTCGGTTTATAGGGCATTAGGGTGGGGAGTTTTTAAAAAATATGGCAAAAAATATATTAATAGTTTTTAATTTATTAATTTAAATTTTAAATTTAAATTTCGAAATTAGAAATATTTTTTTAGGAGTGTGATGTTGGGTTTATAGGGGATAAGGTTGGGAAGTGCTATTAAATAATACTATTTTAATATTGACTGGAGTGTGAATAGTAAATTAATTAAGTTTATTGTCCAGCATCTACCCTAATGTAATAATGACTGGAGTGGGAATAGTTAATTAATTAAGTTTAGCGTCCAACACCTACCCTAATTTAATATTGACTGGAGTGGGAATAGTAAATAAATTAAGTTTAGTGTCCAGCACCTACCCAATTTAATCCTGGTTGGAGTGAGAATAGTAAATTAATTAAGTTTAGTGTCCAGCACCTATTCTAATTTAATACTGACTGTAGTGGGTATATTTAATTAATTACGTTTACTGTCCAGCACCTATTGTAATTTAATACTGACTAGAGTGGGAATAGTAAATTAATTAAGTTTAGTGTCCAGCACCTACCCCAATTTAATTATGGGTGGAGTGGGAATAGTAAATTAATTAAGTTTAGTGTCCAGCACCTACTCTAATTTAATACTGACTGGAGTGGGAATATTTCATTAAATAAGTTTACTGTCCAGCACCTACTGTAATTTAATACTGACTGGAGTGGAAATATGTAATTAATTAAGTTTAGTGTCCAGCATCTACCCTACTGGAATACTGACTGGAGTGGGAATAGTAAATTAATTAAGTTTAGTGTCCAGCACCTACCCTAATTTAATACTGACTGGAGTGGGAATATTTAATTAATTAAGTTTAGTGTACAGCACCTACTCTAATTTAATACTGACTGGAGTGGGAATAGTAAATTAATTAAGTTTAGTGTCCAGCACCTACCCCAATTTAATATTGGTTGGAGCGGGAATAGTAAATGAATTAAGTTTAGTGTCCAGCACCTACCCCAAATAAGTTCTGACTGGAGTGGGAAAAGTAAATTAATTAAGTTTAGTGTCCAGCACCTACCTTAATTTAATACTGACTGGAGTGGGAATAGTAAATTAATTAAGTTTAGTGTCCAGCACCTACCCTAATGTAATCATGGATGGAGTGGGAATAGTAAATTAATTAAGTTTAGTGTCCAGCACCTACCCTAATTTAATACTGACTGGAGTGGGAATAGTAAATTAATTAAGTTTAGTGTCCAGCACCTACCCTAATTTAATACTGACTGGAGTGGGAATAGTAAATTAATTAAGTTTAGTGTCCAGCACCTACCCTAATTTAATACTGACTGGAGTGGGAATATTTAATTAATTAAGTTTAGTGTACAACACCTACATGAAATTAATAATGACTGGAGTGAAAATAGTAATTTAATTAAGTTTAGTTTTTAGTTTGTAAATTGTATTTAAGTAAAGTGTATTTGTTAAAGAAATATTGAAAGAATTATAATTATAACATATTAAATATATTTTTATACATTTTCAATTACTATAAACATATACATTAAAATAAGTTGTGTTTATAGTTAATTAAGATAAAATATACATTATGACAAATTATTTAATATATTGTAAGTTAGAAACATATATGTAGAAATAACATTGATTTATAAAATATGAAATGGGAGATAATAAAGTGGACATAATAATTTTGTAAAGTATTTATTATGAAGAAAATATAGTATTCAAATGAAAGGATCATGTTTTATTACATATAAAAATATTACATGAGCACACAGAAATTGTAATTTATTGCAAAAGTAAAATAAAAATATTTTTATAATAATTATAGAACAACAAAAAATTACATGTATTTCAGTGCATTACTTAGGGGTCCATTACGATAACCGGCGGTAAAAAATCCGCCATCCGCCATAGCCTGAAAATACCGCCCGCCAGCAACTTTGAAATACCGAACGATCAATTATGATGACGCAAAGCAACCACCGCCCGCAGCGGAAAAAAATAACAGAATACCGCCCGTCCATGTCAGAGTCCAAGACAATCCGTCCGCCACAGAGGCAATACCGCCCGAAAAAGTCAAATACGACCGCGCGGACGGAATACACACCGGCCGTCTAATTATGATCCCCCCGACATGAGGGCGGGAAACCAACACATTTCCCGCCCGCAACGGTGAACTACAGAAATGAATAACTGTCAAGGCGGAAGGCCTGGCGGCCACGTCCGTGCACGGAAATCAGTGGCGGCACAAACAAATACACACAACACGGCCAACAAGTCCACACAGTAAACGACGCCAAAATACCCAGACACAGAACCCATCCCAAAGACACATCCCCTGCCAAAAAAATTAATTAGTATAAATCCCAGGACACCACGCCCAACACACCTGAAAACGATAGACCATCATGACACACCCACATAGGTGAGTACAAAAGCAGCCCCTCACAGACCACAAACCCTTGCACCACGACAAAGCCAACACCACAGCAGAGAACATGGAGAGCCACAGAGGAAAGCAGTATACCACACGCACACACACATCACATCCATCACCACAACCACCACCACCTAAACACCGGCACCACAAACCCCCTGCACATCACACACCAAACACACCACACCAGCACCACAAAAACTACACTACGCACCCTGGCAACACAACGAATGCCCAAGTTCACTGCCACAGAGTTGACGGTCATGGTCGACGAGGTCATCAAGGTGTACCCACAATTCTATGGGAACCAGGTCCAACAGACACCAGTATCCACCAGAAACAGGATGTGGAAAAGGATCGTAGACCAGGTGAATGCAGTTGGGATCATGCCACGCAACCGGGGGAAATAACCAAGAGGTGGCAGGACATGAAAAGCGTGGTCAGAAAGAAGGAGGCCAAGAACCGTGAGCTGGCTGCCAGGACTGGCAGCGGAACTCCCGCGCCATTCAAGACCTTCAAGGCGTGGGAGGAGAAGGTGCAAGGCATACTACATCCAGAGAGTCTCATCGGAATACCAGGGGGAGTGGAGGCTGGTAAGTACAAATAAATGTATACCAGCACACCGCCATGTACAGACATGCACTAACACAATGCCATAGCTCCGAGGGACGTACACCCCCATGTCCAGTACACAATTCACAAGACATCCCTCACATATGCAACAGACACTCACACACACTCAGCCCATAGGCACCAACAAACAAAACCATGGGGGCATGTGTACAGTCAGCCAGCACCACAACTCCCACCAGGCCCCTCTGTACCCCAGATGTGCCGGAAGGTGCACTCCCCACACCCACACTCATGTGTCAGCCATAGCTGCACTAACCAACAAGTAACAGGTGAGCAGCCTTACCACAAGGCCCGTGTATCGGAGGGGGGACTGCAGAAGTACCCCCCCCAGGCCTCCACTCCTACAGCGCAGCAAGATGGAGCACTCCCCACACCCATGTGTCAGCCATTGCAGTGCACACCTACACCCGACAGGTAGATATGTTACCCTACATGGAGGGCTGTCTGTGGAAGGTAAACCATCACCACGACTCACAACACGGCCCCCACACCCACAGACCAGCAAGATGGAGCACCCCTCCCTCTCATAACCATGTGGTAGCCATTGCATTTCACCCTCAAAACAAACAATTAGGTAGACCACTGTACAGGGCGGGGTGTCCGTAGGCATGAGGACTGTACTACGACTAACGTGTGGGACATGTCACTTAGCAGAGGAACAGGTAGCACTACTCCCTGTCACAAACATGTGACCAATGTGCACCCGGACAGCAATTACAGAGTCATAGCCCACATGAGCCATCTCAAATGCAGTAACACGTAACGAGCCACGTCAGCATGCACAAGTCTAACTGGAGCACTGACCCACATGGCGTACACTGTGCCAGTCATCACACACATCAGCAACACCATCCAAGTCTTGTCCATGTAGTCGTGTCTGCTTCTACCCTTGACATGGTACAACATCACCCATGTAAGTCTATCTCGTCCAAATGAAACATAGTGGAACCCCAGTAATGTCACATACACCACTGGACCCATGAACCACACAGCTACACAATGCACATTCAAAATCTCATCCATCTCATCATACAGCCCCAGTGTCATGAAAGGTATATCATCTAAATAGTTGCCCCATAGACAGTAGTACAGCAAAGGTTCCTGCCGATGACCAATAATGAGTCTGCTGTGTCTGAAGCGCACGTCACACTGTGAGTAACAACAAACAAAATGTAGTCAACACCCCAAGAGCACTGCATTGCTGCACATGGGTGAGAGTAGCACGCACACCAAGCAATTGTACCATCTGCAATACGTCGTGTGGCATACAACCATTACCCACTCACCACAATGCTTGCTGTGGAATGTCCATAAATGACAACAGTGAGCAGATATGCTGGCTTAGTCAGACATACACACACCTTCGTCTCTGTAGTGTCGTGTGGCCAAAACACATGTCCCCTTCTGCACCCATATGTCACAGTATGTACCACAGTACCATATTTCAACACCAAAGCGTACATGTGGCTGTACCCCTTTTGCCATCTGCGTGTCTAATAACCCTGGGCAAAGCACTACGCTACGCTCGCGTAGTTTGCGAAGCTTGCGCTACTTCGCACAACGCGAATTGCACGTAGCACAGTGCAAACACGCGTAGCGTAGCGTAGTACAGCGGTCATTTTTTGCTTGCTCGCGGTCCTCAACGTCAAATTGGCGACCGCGAGCAAGCAAAATGACATCCCGGTGAGACTTTTCTCGCTCGCGATCAGCAACATCAAGTTGCCGATCGCGAGCGTGGAAAATAAACCTCCCGGCGAGATTCTCAATGCGGGAGGTCAGGTTTCTCATTGCGAGTGAGTCGCAGTATGCTCGCGACCGCTCGCGATGAGAAACTACCAGTCTGCGTTGAGAAAGCTGCCGCCGAGTAAAAATCTACTCGAGCGGCAGTAAAAGACAGCTCGCACTGTGCAAGATGCCGTTTTCAATGATTGCACAGTGCGGACAAGCATCCGGCACTGTGCAATCATTGCGAACAGTGCACTACGCAGTTCGCGTAGTGCTACGCGTAGCTCGCGTAGTGCGAACTGCACTTTGCGTAGCTTCGCGTAGCGCTACTTCGCGAACTACGCCCAGGCTTAGTGTCTAAGCATTGCATTTGAACCCCAAAAACATATTTCAACACTAAAGCGTCCATGGGGCTGTACCCCGTTCCAACCAAAGCCACAAAATGCAGGGGTACTGCAACACACACCAATTGGCATTACAAATCCATCCCATGCCAGATGCAGCCAACACACTATTCCATTGCCTTGATCACGCACACACATTGTAGAGACATACACACGCATCCGGCAAATCAGTGCACAACTGTGCACAAACTGTGCATGTCAGACAACTAACACAAACCTTGCAAGGTGCAACACAATAACATTTCGTCTCCGCCCCACAGGTGACGAACAGCATGATGCTGCGGAAGGAGACACCAGCCATCACAGCAAGTCCACAAGCCCCCCACACGGACTCACGGATGTGGAAAGCCTGGACACCTCTACGGACGAGGACACCCAACCTGGCACATCTGGCGTGGCAGGGCGCAACAGCACCCCAGGACCCCTCCTACCCACCAACCCATCTCACAGAGCTGGTGACCAGTCCCAGGCCCCTGCTGCCACGGTCATTGCGGCCAACATCACCGCCGCAACCACCACCACCACCACCAACACCATCACCACCACCACGGCCTCCCTGACCACTCAGCCACCCCAAGAGGTGGCACAGACCTCAACATCTACCCTGGGAGCCAGGAGGAGGCCCCGGGTGACCAATGTGGCGAGTGGGCAGGTCAGTGGAAGCAGTCCAGGTGGGAGGAGCAGGATCAGGCCAAGGCCAACAGAGCCTGGGAGCCAAGCCCTGCCGCAAATAGCCAGAGTCCTTGGGGCCTATGAAGAGGCCCAGGGACAATGGGCCAGGTCAGCTTCCGACACGAGGGAAGTCCTTGTGGTGTTGAGGTCCATGGACGCCCGTATGGGCCAATTCCTGACCCGGATGGGCCAACTTGTGGACCTCATGGGCCAGCTAGTGGTGGAGTGAGGGCCCACTCAAGGCCAACCACAACACCTATGCCACCACCTGCTGTGGTGCAGGGACGTGCAACATCCAGTTCCCCTGCGTCCACAGCAAGTGGGCAATCCTCAGCCACCACCAGCAGCCCAAAAACACAACCCCCTCCCCTCAAACGTGGAAGGGGCCGTCCGAAGAGGAAACAGATGTCCAGGGAGGACTTCGCATGCTCCAAACGCCAGTGACTCAGCCAGCCATGGTGGCCACCCCCTGCATTCACTTGGACTACCATCCCACCCCACATTGCCAGTCGAGTGGCAAATGTCTGTTGGACTGCGGACCCAGGACAACATGGGTACACCTTGACCATCACGCGGACAGGACCGTCAACTCATTGTACAGCATGCACCACCTTCTTGATCACCTTTCCCACAATCACATGTCACCTTTAAAATAAATACACCTGTATCACATCCTATGTCATCTGCTATGTTTATTATCAATGGTGCACAAACGTCAGAAATTCATCTGTAGTGTGTTCTGTCGATAGGCCAGGAGAGGCTGTAGGGACCTAGGGGTGACAAACAGAACAAGAGTCCATTGACTGTGTGTGTCACACACTCATCATTCAGTACTTGTCATCAGGCCTAAGCAATGTACACACATCTCACAGAGCAACAGGGCACAATGTCACAGCCACTCTTAGTGGCATACTACCCTGGACATGGACCATTGCCACACAGCACTCAGTCAACAATAGGCCACCCTGACAATGCACACATACACATACACAACTACAGCGCCATCAGCCGTCGTACATGGTCACTCACCGTCAATTGAAGTAGCGGGCGATGAGCTGCTGACGCTCATTCACTGCTTCCTCCTCTCCACTGTCCTCGTCACTGGACATGGCTTGGCCTGCAGGCGGGGGCCCTGGCTGATCACCGTCATCCACTATCAGGGGGATCCGCCTGCGAATAGCAAGGTTGTGCAGCATGCAGCATGCCACAACAATCTGGCACACCTTCTGTGGGGAGTATGCCAGTGCACCCCCGGTGCGGTCCAGGCACCAGAATCTGGACTTCAGGAGTCCAAATGTCCGCTCCACCACACGTCTGGTCCTCCCATGTGCCTCATTGTACCTGACATCAGCTGGTGTACGAGGATTGCGTAGTGGACTCAACAGCCAAGGCCCATTAGGATATGCAGAGTCACCAACAATCCATGCACGGTCCGGTTGCAGATTGGTCATCAGACGTGGGAGGATGCTGTGGCGCATGATGTGCGAGTCATGGGTGGAACCGGAAACTTCGCACACACGTGTGTGATTATCATGTCCGCCAGGCACACCACTTGCACATTCAGGGAGTGGAAATGTTTACAGTTACGGAAGATGTGCTCCATGGCCTGTGGTGCAACAAGGCCAACATGGGTGCAATCAATTGCACCAACAACCTGGGGGATGCGTCCGAGTGCATAGAAAGCACCCTTCACCGCAGGCAAATCACGGGCCCTGGGGAATCGGATGTACCGGTTCCTGTACAGCATCATAGCTGACAGGACATCCCGTAGCACCTTGCTGAACATGGGCTGGGACATCCCACCTCCACTGCCCACCATGTGTTGGAATGAACCGGTAGCGAAGAAATGCAGTTTAGCCATCACCTTGGCCGTGGGGGTGAATGCAGTTGGATACACCCTGCGAGGACGAAGGTGGGGTTCCAACATGGCACATAGGCGATGCAGGGTGGGCCGGTCCAGACGGAACTTCCTTATGACCTCCACATCCTCCATGTCTGACAGCAATTGGTAGGGGCGATGTATGTTTGGTCTCCTCCTAGGACAGATGGAAGTGGACACATGTCAATGCAACACACAACATGGCATTTACACATACACAAAACAAAGATCACTGTGAAAGCAATAGTATCAACGAACAGCTGACAAGTAGGGACAGCACAGCAACATTACTCTTACACAGGTCCCCTTACCAATAGCAAGGACCACTGACACATACCATTGCTATGAGCATGCCCATGGGGATTAAGGCCATATTAGCTTGATAGGCATGATGATGGATTCAGACTGCATATGTGGGTAGCGGTAACATACCTAGCTGTTGTGCCTGACACCGCTTCCGAGGCTGGGTGAGTATGGCACACACCAACAACACAACGTACACAGGCTGAGCGGTACACCAATCGCAGCAGCTTGGACACGCAGAAACAGCCCCAAGGGGGCTATAGCAGTGTGGGAGGGTGACAAGCTTTACCACAGCTTCCAGGGACTGCTGACTGCCACCCCTCAACAACACCTGCTGCTGCTGCCACCTGTCCACCTTAATGTCGACGACTCTGATGATATGTCCAGGTCCACTCACCAGCGAGGAGCTGCAGTTCCTGGATTCCGAGCTCCACGCACACTGCCCAAGGCGAATACCGGCAAAAGTCATGTGTGTGTAAGACAACTACAGTGTGTGTGGGAGTGCATGTGGGGGACACACATGTCGTTCATCCGCAGCACTATGAGACTGAGCCTGTGGGGTTCCAACATGCACCGCTTACCATGCTAACAACAGGTGGAAGGGGCATGTAGGCTCTCTGGTGTTTCCCCATGCATGTCCCTCCCGAGTGGTGGTACATGGCATTTTCATGTCAGATACCCAGTGACGCAGACACTTGGCAATGCATGATTCTGGGCAGCTATTGCTTGTGTGAATGGCTGGCTGGCTCCCTGCTGGCCTTCTCAGTCTCGGCAGACCTGGGCTGCACATTGACCGCCCAATCCTAGTAAGAAACTACACATCGGGCCTGATTCACAGAACTAACTTACATCAAAATCCTAAACTTACAACAATTTTGGTATTCACACAATGAACTTACACATTTGGGTATTCACAGATTGAACTTACACATATGGGTATTCACAGAATGAACTTACACATATGGGTATTCACAGAATGAACTTACACATATGGGTATTCACAGAATGAACTTACACATCCTAACTTTATGTCCGCACTCGGGCCGGAATTTCCGGCCCAGTGGCGGAGATTCCGGCACAATGGCGGAATCTCCGCCTCCGGCCCGGAATCTCCGCTCCCGGGCCGGAA